>PVIH01018384.1:0-38677 GCA_004025045.1 Sigmodon hispidus | reverse complement strand
TACAATATGGAGGTTTCTCAGAAAATTGAGAATCAATCTCCCCAAGGACCCAGCAATACCACTTCTGGGTGTATACCCTAAAGAGGCACATTCACACTCCAAAGGTATTAGCTCAACTATGTTCATAGCAGCATTATTTGTAATAGCAAGAACCTAGAAACAACCTAGATGTCCCTCAACTGAAGAATGGATTAACAAATTGTGGTACATCTACACAATGGAATACTACTCAGCAGTAAGAAAAAATGATATCCTAAAATTCACAGGCAAATGGATGGATTTGGAGAATATCCTCCAGACAAAGTATCACAAACTCAGAGAGATAAGCAGGGGATGTACTCACTCACTAGTGGTCTCTAAACAAACAAACAAGAAAAAAAAAAGCCAAACATGCCCAAGCAGCAAACCACAACCTCTGAACAGCTTGGGATCAGAAACACCCTGGACTGACCCTTCAAACCCCAGTCCATCTATAGGAACACCTGACTCACTCTTGAGGGAGGGGGGACAAAACTGGATTTGGCAGGGAGTGAAGACTGCTCCAAGCATTATTTGGTCAGTGTGACCATAGGACTGTCTGCTCCCTGCTAAGGGAGGGGATGGGGAGTTGCAGAGAAGAAAAATGATCAGATGTGGTGGGAGGGGAAAGAGACCTTCAATAAGGATATACAGGGATGGAAAAAAAATATTCAGAGGGAAAGCTGAACACAAAGAAAATATATGTGTAGTAATCTTATTTGCATTTCCACCCCCTTGATAAGCCATGCTTATGATTATTATCCTCTGTATAGTTATTGTTAACTCTTCAGCATTTTAAATTCTTTTTACTGTTTTTTTTTTGATAAATACAAAATAAAGAAGGAAAAAAAAAGAAATCAAAGAAGGAAGGTCAGCAAGACAGTAACAAGAGTTGGAAAGAAGGCTGCATGCTCCTGGGCCTATTTGAACAGTTCCAGACTTTTGAGTTTGATAGAATTGAGGCAGTGTGTTAGGAAAGGATAACTGGAGTGTTCTGTAGACTACTGTGCTTGGGGTTCTAAAAGGAACAAGAATAATGTTGACCTCAATGTTCATTGAAAAAAAAACATTTAAAAATAAACAAAAGAAAATAAAATGCTGGTTTAAAACTTAGAAAAAAAAAAAAAGAATTCTCTTTTCCACATCAGAATGAGGATATCCTTATGGATAAAGCAGAAGTAGCACTAGTAAAATATAATTTCATTTAACTCATTTTGTTGTTAACCTGTATTTCTCTAACACTTCCCAAGAAATAGTTTAAACTAGCCAATAACTAATGCCTTACTTGGTGTATGAAAAATAACTCTCTGTTCCCAAATGTCTTTTGATGCTATATGCAAGACTATATACAAGTGTCATAGACAGTGTTCTGTTGCTGTGAAGAGACACAATGATCACAGAAAGTCTTATAAGGGCAAGGATGTAATTGGGAGCTGGCCTAGAGTTTCAGACATTTATTCCATTGTTGTCACCTCAAGAAACATGACAGCATGCAAGAAGACATAGTTATGGAGAAGGAACTGAGAGTTCCACAACATGATCCACAGATTATAGAACGGAAGAGCCACTTGGTCTGGCTTGGGCTTTTGAAATGCTTAAAGCCCACCCCCATTGACATACTTCCTTTAACAAGGCCATATCCCAATCCAAGTTCATACCTCTAATCCCTTCAAGTAGCATCACTAACTGATGTTCAAACCATCAAGTTTGAATGCTACCTATAATCTTCAAAGGACCATCCAGGTCAGCCAAAATATAGATATAAGATACTATAATGGAACCCATCAAATCTTGAGAGGGTATCTGAGTATCCCAGTAGATAAAAAACTTAAAAATTTGCACTCAATTTTCAATCCTTCATTTCTGTATCATAGAAAAAATGTATTTCATAAAGAAAGAGGATCTTCAATTTATTTTTAATTATGAACTGATGTGATTTTCTCTTCTAGCATCCTCTAGGTTAAAAGTTTTATAATAACTATTAACAATATATTAATCCCACTGTCTACTAACAAAATGTCTTAATCTCTACAATATTTAACCCCTTGATTACTTTCTGAGTTTTGAAAAAAATTAGTGAGCATCACTGAATGTTTTCCTAAGAAGTCTAGCCAGGGAACAACTGTGGTTTTCCATTTCTTTTCATTCAATACTGAAAAGAGTAAACTTAGTTCAAGAAACCCCATTTTGGGGCTGGAGAGATAGCTCAGAGGTTCAGAGCACTGATTGTTCTTCCAGAGGTCCTGAGTTCAATTCCCAGCAGCCATATGGTGGCTTACAACATCTTTCTTGTGATTTGGTGCCTTCTTCTGGCACACAGGCATAGTGGAGGCAGAATGTTGTATATATAATAAGTAATTTTTTTTTTTTAAAAAAAAAAGAAACTCCATTTTGCATTCGAGTAGCCATTTTGTACTAACTTAAAGTTCAGTTTCACATTTTTGGCAGGTGCTTTCCCAATTCCAAGAAAGAATGATCTAAGCCTATCTAGGGACACCTGGAAAAGAACCAGTAAGAACCTGCCACCCACACCTCCCAGGTGGAAAGTACAGCATGAGTTCATCAAGAGCACACCTGTAGCCTTGACCCGAAGTAACCCTGCCTCATGGTCTTTGCCTATCAAAAGCTTATATGACTTGGGGTGCTCAGCTCTTCCCTGAACCACACTCATGGGGTGTGAGTGTGGTATGGAGAACAAGCTCCCCGCCTAGGATTATATCTTGTTGACAATAAACCTTGCTGTTGCATTTTGGATATCTCTGCCTCTGGTGGACTCTCTGGGTGATTGGGATTCAGGAATTACAAATATCACCAATGTGTAATATCTGTGAAAGTAATTTCTTCTCAATAAGTATACATTTTACTTAAAGACATTATAATCCTGTAATAAGTAAAAAAAATCAAGTTTCCAATTACCCAAGGATTAAATATTGCCTTCATTTTTTAAAAAAATGAAATCTGGGGGCTGGAGAGAAAGTTGAACAGTTAAGAGTACGTGCTGTTTTTGCAGAATACCTGAGGTTTATTTGTGTTGTTTTTTTTTGTTTGTTTGTTTCTTAGCACCACATCTGGTTGATCACAAACACCTGTAATTCCAATCAAGGGGGATCTGGTGCCTCTGTCCTCTGTACCTGCTCTCATGTACACACATACACACAATAATGATAAATAGGTATTAATAGTAATAAACAGGTATTTTAAAAAAGGAGTTGTTAGGCAAATTTCAATTTTTTCTATTTCTGACATCAAAGATAGTAAACTATAAAGCATCACATTGGTTAAATTTGAGAAAACCAACTAATTATGTGAGTCTCACCTTCCCATTATCTTTAAAAACACCCTTTATTTGAGCCATGCCTCATGGCACCTGCCTGTAATCTCAGCACTGTGGATAAAGAGTACAGCAACTTTTTTCAGGCTCATCTGTATAAAATGATACTGTCTTAGAAGTTTATTACTACCGAATTGAGGATCCAGACATTAACCCAAAAACCTATGAACACCTGATCTTTGACAAAGAGGCCCAAAATATTCAATGGAAAAAAGATAATATCCTTAACAAATGGTGTTGGCATAACTGGATGGTAGTGTGTAGAAAATGCAAGTAGATCCAAGCCTGTCACTCTGCACAAAACTCAAATCCAAGTGGATCAAAGACCTCAACATAAACCCAGCCACTTTAAACTTCATAGAAAAGAAAATGGGAAATACTCTTCTACAAATTGGCACAGGTGACCACATCTTAAATATAACACCAGTGGCACAGACAATAAAATCAACAATCAATAAGTGGGATCTTCTGAAGCTAAGAAGCTTCTGTAAAGACAAGGACACTGTCAATAGGACAAAATGACAGACTACTGAATGAGAAAAAATTTTCACCAACCCTACAAGTGATAGAGGACTGATCTCTAAGATATACAAAGAACTCAAGAACCTAGAGCCCAAAACTTTGAATAACCCAATCAAAAAATGGGGTTCAGAACCAAAAAGGAATTCTCAGCAGAAGAATTACGAATGGCTGAAAGGCACCTGAAAAAGTGCTCATCATCTTTAGTCATCAGAGAAATGCAAATCAAAACAAGTTTGAGATACCACATAACACCTGTTAGATTGTCTAAGATAAAAGACACAGAGGACACCCTATGCTGGAGAGGGTGCAGAGCAAGGGGAACACTCCTCCATTGTTGGTGGGAGTGTAAGCTTGTTCAGCCACTCTGGAATGCAGTATGGAGGTTTCTCAGAAAACTGAGAATCTCCTTAAGAGCCCAGGAATACCACTGCTGGGTGTATACGCTAAAGTATATGCAGAGTCACACTCCAATAGCATTAGCTCAACTATGTTCATAATAGCATTATTCGTAATAGCAAGCCAGATGCCCCTCAACTGAAGAATTGATTAGCAAACTGTGGTACATATACACAATGTAGTACTACTCAGCAGTAAGAAAAAATTTATATCCTAAAATTTGCAGGCAAATGAATGGATTTGGAGAATATCCTCCTGAGCGAGGTATCACAAACCCAGAAAGATAAGCAGGGGATGTACTCACTCACTAGTGGACTCTAAACAAAAAAGAAAAACTCAAAGCATGTCCAAGCTGCAAACCACAACCACTGAACAGCTTGTGATTGGAAACACCTTGGACAGGCACCTTGGATCTCACTCCCCCAAGAGGAACACCTGACTCATTCTCGATGTTGGGGGGAGAAAACTGGATTTCCCAGGAGTGGAGGCTACACTGAGCAATATTGGGACCTTGAGACCTTGGAACCTCCTGCCCAGGGAGGGGATGGGGAGATATAGAGAAGATAGAATGACCTGATGTGGTAGGAGGGGTTAGGGACCTTGAATAAAGATATACAAGGATAGAAAATGTGACTTCTTTATTCATAATTTAAAAAAACAAAAGAAATTCATTACTGCCACAAGGCCTACATAGTAATTTAATTATTAGAATCCACCTGATGAATGTAAAAAATTGTCATCCACAGGTTTTTCTCTTATTATCCCAGATGCCTCTTATCACATGCAGGCTGGAGATCATGCATGCAAGCATGTACACACACAAACTAAATAAAAAGTACATAAATGAAATTTAAATAATTTAATATTCAAATGTGTTACTAGCATTTAAAGTTTTTGAAATGCTTAATTAATATATGTAGAGAGGATTGCTGTATATAATAATATATATGTTTATGTATGTACATATAGAGATGTAGAATGAAGGAAGGAAAAGAGATAGATAAATCTATATTTCTACCTCATGTATTGTAATGAAATATAGAAACTCTATTTGGTAAAAAGTGTAACTGAATGTGGTGGAATGTTCTCTGTATGCTGTAAATAAAGCAGCTGTTTTGGCCTATGCACTGCACCATAGAAGTGGGTGGAGAATCAGAGAACAGACAGGTAGAAGGAGGGTGGAGTTAGTCAGTCACCATCTGACCCCTGAAAAGAAGACACATGTAAGAAATATAGGTGAGCCACGGACTGGGCCACGTGACAGGTAGATTATAGAAATGGGTTGAATTAAAATGAAAGAGCTAGCTAGTAATGTGCTTAAGATGTGAGCCAAACAGTATGAAGTTAATATAGGTGTCTGATTCATTTCTTTGGGGGACAAAAGCCACCGCGGACCAGGTCTGAAACTCCCAGCCCAAATGGGCTCAGAAAACTTTCTACAACAGTTGAATATTGTAGTCCTAAATTTTCACGAGTTTATAAGCAATAAATTTTTAACATCTTGAACCATTTCAAGACTTAATTTTCCTCATATGTTTGAACCAGTCTCAGCTTCTTTCTTCCCAGTAAGCATTGCCCACAGTTATGATCAGTGTTCTTTGTACTTCTATACAGGTGGCATTCACTTGGACCTTAATACACAGTTAATTTGAGTGAATATGAAACTTTTCTATTCTGAGGGTCTAAAAGAATTTTGTTCCAGATAGTAATCATTTTGCATATTATATATGTAATACCTAATTTACATTTTTGTATATTACTACCTTTATTCTGCTTAGGGTAGTAATATTGAAGGCATTGTTTAGATCTAAAATATTGTTGAAAGGCAGTGTACATACATACATAAATGTGTGGTGTGGTGTGTGTGTGTGTGTGTGTGTGTGTGTGTGTGTGTAGTATTGTTAATGTGAAACTATTCACTATTCCAATGAATCACTGATTTATCCCACTCAGAGTTATGCATAGTGTAAGAACCACAACAAAATTCCCAAATAACACAAAACTCAAATTTCAGAATAACCTTAATTAGCAGTGTCCCAGCAATAAACAATGATGCTTAGTGCTATTTTATCATTGCTGACTACTAACATGGCATCTATGGATGCACCTTGAATAATTTTTATATGTATTGAAGTGTATGTTCCTGGCAGCAAGAAGGACAACAAAGATGAGAATTACATAATTATGAGAATAATTACACATAAATTTTAATGTAATTTTGCACTAAATAAGCACTCTTATGATAATGAATCTATTATTTGCATCAATATGTCTTGTCATATGAACCAATGCAGGTTCATATTTGAATAAAATATAGTAAAAGAAATGGAAAATGTAAGCTCAGACAACAAGTTGATGAGTTGCCAATCTGGCTGACAGGCAGAGGGAGAGGGTTTGAAGTGGGAGGAAAAAAAAAAAAAGAGAGAGGGGGAGAGAGACAGAGAGACAGAGACAGAACAGAGATAGAGAGAGACAGAGAGAATCCACAATAGGCACAGTTAAGTAGTAAGCTTGGCTCTGGTGGAGTTAACTATCAGGCCCATTACCATAGATTTCTCCCTCCACATCAGAGTTATTACTAAGATATTTATAGTACATCACCCTGATCTTTTTTGTTATATAGAGAAAATATCAATGTTCCTATTTAATTAAGCTCAAAAGTCATAGCTACTCTTCTTTATAACAACTCAAATGTCTGAGAATTCACTTACGATTAAAACTCAAACATCTTTGTTGCTTGGTATATTTTTCAGTTTTGACCAAAAAAATATGTTATGTGATTATAATGAGCAAGTGTTAAAGCTGTATAAAGTTTGAATTTTCATGCTCTGTTTCCATTCTAATTTAATTAATATTATGGTCTCACTCTTCTTGTACTTCTCAATAGTATATGTATCAATGTCATGATCTGATACTTCTACACATCTGATGTAATTGCCATATTTATCATTTCTGCATGAATTAAATTATAAAATTTATATTTCTGTTTTCTTTTTATATTCCACAGTTAGGTACCTGGGAAAATAGCTACCCTGTTCCAGTATCATTTTCTATAACTGCTATTATTATAACTCAGTCATTCACACTGCTCCCATTTCAAAAAATAGGAGAGTCTGTATTAAAGTCCTGTTATAACTTGGTGATGACTTCTGGCATAAAGACCATATTTCCCTATATAGTTGAGATACTTTTATGTCCCAGAAATTTTTTTTAATAAATTACATTAAGAGTGAAATATGCAGCTTACAAAGATGTTATAATTTAGTAGTCAAATTTTTAGCTGATTATATGCTTAAATATTTTTTATGATAAATAATATACATGTGTATATATGTAAATATTATAAATGTAATATATTCATTCAAATGCAAATAAAAGACTCAATAAGGTAATAAAATGACCTTGTGCAATCATTGTGTATCCATGAGCATGAATTATTTTCAGGTGTATTAGCATCTTGCTGATATTCCTATGAAAGAAATTCATTTTACTTTGCATTTTGATGGCAAGTACATTAATATCTAGATTGTCAGAAGCATATGTGTTATAGCCTCAGCAAGGAAGAAGTTCCATTCACTTTGGTTACAATCATTGTCCCCAGTTAATTTTATTTTTTGTTTTCATGTGTAAGTATAACAAGAGAGAAAAAGAAAGACAACAGTAATGAGGGAGAAAATTTAAATCTAAAGGTAGAGAAAGAGAATAAAGAAAAAAATATGAAGATAATTTGAACTAAGGAAGTTAATAGCTGAATAATGACTATCACCAGGGGAAAATATGACATAATTAAGAAAATAAGGAGCAAGTGACGACAGTATATCACTATTTTAACATTGTTTGACAGAACTGAAAACTATCAAATGGAAATATTTTCCAGAGAAAGTGAATGGATCTGTGTTGGGCTCATTAATAGCTTCTTTGGCCTTCTCTACCACATCAGTAACTGTTTTCTGGGTAAAGAAGCCAATATAACAGAATTAGAAATCTTCCAAGTATACTTTCTTAAACGTTAAGGTAGATAATGAATTAGATGGCATGGTGGTTTGAATAAGAATGACTTCCAAGGCTCATATATTTGAATGCTTGGACATTAGAAAGTGGTACTATGTGGGCGGGAACTGGAGGCTGCCATTGTTGGGAGAAGTGTGTGTCTCAGAGGTTTGGGCTCAACCCAAGCTCAGTGTCTCTTTCCTCCTCCTCTTACCTGCAGTTCTGGATGCGGAAGTCTGAGCTACTCCTCCAGCAATATGTCAGACTCTATGTCATCATGATTTCTGCCATCATGACAATAAAATAAAACTCTGAAATGGTAAGAAAACTCCAGTTGAATGCTTTTCTATATAAGATTTGCTATAGTCATAGTGTCTCTTCCCAGCACTAGAAAAGCAATTAAGACATACATATTTAGGAAGTCGTCACCTGTGCCATTTCATTGGAGGATATTTCCCACTTTCTTTTCTATCAAGTACAGTGTGGCTGGGTTATGTTGAGGTCTTTGATCCGCTTGGGTTTGAGTTTTGTGCAAGGTGACAGACTTAAATATATTTGCAGTTTTTACACATTACCATACAGCTATGCCAGCACCAGTTGTTAAAGATACTATCTTTCTTCATTGAATATTTTGGGCCTCTTTGTCAAAGATCAGGTCTTCATAGGCTTTTGGATTAATGCCTAGATCCTCAATTTGATTCCATTGATCTACAAGTCTGTTTTTATGCCAGTACCAGGCTGTTTTTATTACTGTAGTTCTATAGTATAACTTGAAGTCAGGGATGGTGATGCCTCCTGAGTTTCTTTTCTTGATCAAAAATTGTTTTGGCAATCTTGGCTTTTCTGTTATTCCAAATGAAATTGAGTATTGTTCTTTCAATATGCATAAAAAAATGTGTTGGAATTTTGTTGGGAATTATGCTGAATCTGTAAATTTCTTTTGGTAGGATAGCCATTTTTATTATGCTGATCCTACCCATCCAGGAACATGGGAGGTCTTTCAATTTCTTTCTTCAGAGATTTAAAATTTTTGTCAAATAGATCTGTTACTTCTTTGGTTAGAGTTACTTCAAGGTATTAAATTCTATTTGCAGCTTTTATACAGTGTGATGTTTCCCTTATTTCTTTTTCAGCCCTTTTATCCAGTAGCACAGACAATAAGAACAACAATCAATAAGTGGGACCTCCTGAAACTGAGAAGCTTCTGCAAAGCCAAGGACACAATCAATAGGACAGCCTATAGAATGGAAAAAGATTTTCACCAGCCCTACAATTGATAGAGGACTGATCTCTAAAATAAATATATAGAGAACTCAAGAAACTAGAGCACAAAATCTTTAATAACCCAATCCAAAAATGAAGATCAGATCTCAAAAGAGAATTCTCAGCAGAAGAATTTCAAATGGCTGAAAGGCACTTGAAAAAGTGCTCATCATCTTTAGCCATCAGAGAAATTCAAATCAAAACAACTTTGAGTTACCATCTGACACCTGTCAGATTGGCTGAGATAAAAAACACAGATGACAGCCTATGCTGGAGAGTTTGTGGAGCAAGGGGAACCCTCCTCCATTGTTGGTGGTAGTGCAAGCTTGTTCAGCCACACTGGAATGCAGTATGGCGATTTCTCAGAAAACTGAGAATCCATCTCCCCAAGGATCCAGCAATACAACTTTAGACATATACCCTAAAGATGCACATTTGCACTCCAAAGGCATTAGCTCAATTATGTTCATAGCAGCATTAATCATAATAGCAAGACCCTGGAAACAACCTAAACGCCTTTCAACTGAAGAATGGATTAACAAACTGTGGTACATCTACACAATGGAGTACTACTTAGCAGTAAGAAAAAATGATATCCTAAAATTTGTAGGCAAATGGATAGATTTGGATACCTGAGTGAGGTATCACAAACCCAGAAAAAGCAGGGGATGCACTCACTTATTAGTGGACTCTAAACAAAAAAGCAAAAAGCATAGCATGTCCAAGCTGCAAACCACAACCACTGAACAGCTTGGAATCTGGAATATCTTGGACCCGAACCTTGGATCCCATTCCCTCTAGAGGAATACCTGACCTAGTCTTAATGTTGGGGTGAGGAAAGCAGATCTGCCAGGAATGGATGCTGAACTAAGTCACATTGGGACCTTGGTACCTCCTGCTTTTGCTTGGGAGGAGATAAGGAGATGTGGAGAAGAAAGAGTGACTGGAAGGGGTGGGAGGGGAAAGGGTTCTTGAACAAGGGTATACATGGATAATAAATATGACTTTATTGTAATAAAAAATTGTTTTACCTAATGAAGAAAGATATACAAAGTTCTCATCATTTTGGTGACATTTTATTTAACATTTATTTAAATTAAAATTTAAATCACAAAAAAGACAAACATTCTTGGTTTCAACTGGCTCAGTGGGTGAAAGACCTAGTATAGCTATTTATGCTAGTTCTGTGAAGCCATATTATTTAAAATAAGGGTAGAAGTTTAAAATGTGGGTAGCCAGAGTTCAGCATATACTTCAGGCGTGTATCAAGTAATCCTCAATAACTTGTTGTAACACTGTACAACCAAGTAAACACTTATCACCATCTCAAGCTAGGCAGAATCATCATTACTGTGTGTGTGTTGGGAGGGTGGGGTTGAGGTTTTTGCATAAGCATATGGTCTTTAGGTTGGCTCATATAATAAACATTATCAGGAGTCAACAGATGTGGTTTTTTTTTAGGTTGAAATATTTCACTTACATATTTCTTAGCTCATTTCTCTAGCTAAATATTTCAGCACTTTTTCAAAAGCAAGTAGTAAAATTAGGCATGATCCTCACCTTATAGGAAATCTTAGAGGATAAAGGTTCAAGAATGTTTACACCCCAAAAGCATTAGCTCAACTATATCCACAGCAGCATTAATTGTAACAGCAAGAACCTGGAAACAACCTATATGCCCCTCAACTGAAGAATGAATTAACAAAGTGTGGTGCATCCACACAATGGAGTACTACTCAGTAGTAAGGAAAAATGATATTCTAAAATTTGCAGGCAAATGGATGGATATGGGGAATATCCACCTGAGCAAGGTATCACAATCCCAGAAAGGGGAGGTACTCACTCATTAGTTGACCTTAAGCAAAAACATTTTTTCATTGAAAGATTAGTGAAAGTGATTTAACACACATACACACACACACACACACACACACACACACACATACACAACAAAACAAAACTTCTGGTTTGACTGTAGAAGGGTTGCTTAGCAGAAATTTGTGGTGGCCATAGTACATCCATAGGCATTAGCTGTGACCTATTGTGCTTTCTTTATCTGTTGCTGATCCTAACCTGGCTGGAGGAGCTTTAGATTTTATTTTTTTATGTTGTGTATTTTAGAGAATAGAGAAGTTTTATTACGGTATTTTTTAATCTATTCTGAATGCTTTTTTCTATAATGTTTGATACTGATTTCAAACAAAAACAATAAAAAAGAAAAAAGAAAAAAAGAAATTTACATTTATTTTGGCCTGCATTATTTCAATATATTTTCATTTGTTTCATTTGCTGTGGTTTTATTTACTATCTGAATGAGAGCCTTCATAAGATAATCCAAGTCTGTTAAATACTGCAGAAGATCTTCTTGTTTTTTATTACTTATTATTATTATTACTATCGTTAATGGTATAGTGTGTGTGTGTGTGTGTGTGTGTGTGTGTGTGTGTGCGCGCACACACACACATGTGCTAGTCTGTGCAGGTCACAGGACAAATAATTTTGAGAGTCAATTTTTTTCCTTTGAAGTTGGAGTCACCAGATAGAATTTTGGGCTTCAATCTTCAGTGAAGCATTGTTGTGTAGTTATTTGGTGAGTTTTGACAATATGGTGCTATGTGAGAAACTGACAAAACTTTTTGTTTCTCCTTCCCATGACTGAGCCACTGGAAATCAATCAGGAGGCTCAACCTACCATAAGAAAGTGCTGTTGATGGCAGTTATTACTGTAACAACCCCAGTCCAACCTGAGAGACACACTTTGATTTAAGGCACCTCTGACAGTCCTTACTAAGATAACACTGTACTATGATTTTTGTTCTGAGTTCAAGCAGTCACATTCAGTGATATTATAGAAAATAGATAAAATAAATATATGGTCCTTAACTTTCAGGTATTGGCATGTGATACTGTGATATTAGGGATAATTATTATACACAGGATGCTTTGACCTCAAATTGACACATGCACATAACTTCTGAGAATTTATTGAATTGTCCAGAGTCCCAGCAACAAATTGATATTTTTTGTATGTAATAAAAATAAATTCCTGCCTCCATAAAGCTAAAATAGTCATGCATTTATATATTTCTATCGCTATGTATTACTAAAATATTTTGAAATTGCATTAAAAAGCAAAATGTGAGAAGACAGAAAATATATTTGTCCTGGCCAGCTGGACACAAGAAACAATTAGATGTAAAATTCCCATGATTTTATTTTACCCTTATGTTCAGCCTGTGATTTATAGATGTATTATAAATACTTTAGTGAATCCGTGATTTCTATAGTCAAAGGCTGGGGAAGTTGTATTATTTATCCATAAAACAAGAAGACATGAAGATACAGAGTATCTTGAAGATTGGAATTATCTGAGGTAGATGCGATTATAGTTTAAGTAAAAAATACTTCCTTTTGGATAATGTCACATTTAGATTCCTCCAGTGGTGCTTTTTGAGACATTGTGGATAATTAAAAACCTACTTATGTGGAGGAAAAATCTTCAAGGTAGGCATCAGTGATTATTGTCCCTGGTCCCTATCTCTGTCACAAGGGTAACAACCTTTCCCAAAATATGCCCATAGCCATGATGTTCTCCACAAGTGATTAACCTGAGGTTCCCTTTAGGAAATAAAAAAGTTGTGATGCACTGTAGTCCTGATGTTAGTATGATGTGGGATGTCTTTTTATATGCTGTGAATATGTTTTATTTTTGGATAATAAAAATACTTTTTGGACTATGGCAAGGTATCTTAGAAGCAGGCCAGAAATCTAAGCATAAAGAGGAAAGAGGACAGAGTCAGATAGAGACATGATACCACTGCCCAAGGAGCAAGTATAATAGAGCACAAGTAAGTCACAGGCTATGAAGAAAGATAGATTAATAGAAATGGCTTGAGTTAAAATGAGGGAGTTAGCTAGCAATAAGCAATGGTGCTCCCACATGGGGCACTAACATCTACATAAAGCTTGAGAAAGCTTAAAAAGAGTTCTAGATCACAAAAACAGAGTAAAACACAGCTTCTGAATTGTTTCTGAAGTGGGTCATGGTACAGAGACAGTGTGGCCTGATGGTTTAAATTACAAAATGGCAGATTTGCTGCATGAAGCCTGAACTGCAACAGTCTCACAGAAGCCTCAATACAGGCACAAACTTCATATGACAGATTTAAAGTTACTGCTCTTACAGGCAACAAGGAAGCAGAGCCAAAGACAGCTTCTTGGTAGCAGTATTTTCTGGGAGGGCTTTGTTTGTTCATGGCAAGCAGAAACATATTACCTTCATGAGATTTTCCTGACTCTGCTTTAGGGGCAAAAACTGTGTGGCATTTTTAAGAAACCCTGATGCCAAAAACTTAGATGGAGTTTCTAACCAACAAGCAACAGTGCTCTGCTTGAATGCAGTAAGGACCATAAAATTCCACAGACTTGGGATAATTAATGTGGTTCCTGTCAATAACTCCATGTTAAAAAGCAGAGAGGAACAAATCTAGCAGCCAAAGCAGTTTAAAATCTGTTCTGGATAAAATTTGATTGAAGATACACAGTAAAACAGATTCGGATGGAAAAAAACTAAATGGATTACAATGTGTGTAAAATGTACATAGGCTTGGGAGAGAAAAGAAAAAGGGTAGATAAAAATCTTTTTGAAAAAGATAAATACATTAATAATATATATTATCTCTCTATATATAATATATATGTATTATATATATGACATATAATGATGGAAAATATAGAATCTAGATTGTGTCTATTACTGTGTTTTCTTTTAATTTTTTAACTGTTAATGAGGTAGCTTTTGAAAGACATTTGATTGTAAAGGTTGCTAACTAAAACAAACATATATTTTAAAGGTATCTTGACTTTGAAATATGGGTCTAAGAATAATTTGCTTTGAAAAAGAGGTTCTGCCTTTGTTTTCACAGAAGATGAGAATGTGTGGATTACTTCCAGGCTAATATGGTTTGATCAAGGAAGATACCCTGAAAAATCTCTGATGAGATGAGATGTTCACATCAACTTCAAGGCTGCTGACTAAGATGACCCAGCCTGAGGACCCCCATAAGATTGCTAGCACTCCTAAACAGCAAGTCGTAATGGAAAGCTACATCCGAATTTCCAAAATCATGTTTATGAATGTTTTAATTATAAATGATTAGTGGTCATAATCAATCTCCTTCTAGAGTAAAAAGGAAGATATAATATATAAATGATTAAAAAGGATTATTGAATTTACTTTAATCCAAAAAATGGTTATTAATCTCAAAATATTTTACATCAGTATAGATTTTGGTTTATTGATACAAATATAAAGTCAATTTGTTATATTGTATGTATATTTCTACTTTGGCTTAATGTATTATGCTTCTGAAAGTCATTTAAAATATTAATATGTAATTAAGAAATGGAGATTAATAGCCATCTATGATAACTAAACTTATGGTCATGTTAGGATTATTTAGATATACAAAGATATATTTCAATTAAATAGATAACCTTCAAACACTTCAAAGACCTACAGAATATGACATTTAAAATATTTTAAGAACTTATACTTCTTTGGACAGTGGGCAGGTCTGCTCCTGGCAGCACAAATCTACTTAAAGAGGATGATGAGATTAAAAGAAACTCCATGTCATGTCATTGGGTGAAATAATATCCTTCAGTGATCTTTGATGTAGTTGAAGCTTAGTTACAATTATAGCTTTCCTTAGTTATAATAAAAGGTACATTAAATGTGAAGCTTTGGAACCCAGGGATGAAGTAGAAGATGATAGAATATTTTCTTTAATTCTGTTAAGTACAAATAAACTAGATATTGTAACTATAATTCTTGCTTGATAGTTGTTTTGTTACATGTAACTTTGCTAGGATAAAATTTAAACCTTCCTTTTTGATTATACAGAAAAGAAGAAGTCGTTCTGAATGTTGTAAATATGCTTTTTTTGGTTAATAAAAAAACTATGCTGGCCTATGGCAAGGTATCTTAGAAGCAGACATTAAATCAAAGCATAGATAAAAGGGAAAAAGTGTAAAGTCAGTTGAAGATGTAATCAAAAAGCCTAAAAGCTATTGAAATAAAGTATCCATAATAAAAATATTATGAACATAGTACATAAACATGAACATATATGTGGAAATTTTAAATTAAGTCAAAACGCTAAGAGAAATGAGGGTATATTAAAAATATTTTAAATTTATTTTAATTTTTTGAGAATTTTATACATAATGAAATTATTTACATCATTACCCATCTATAACTTCAACTCTTCCTATGTTCATACAACTCCATCTCAAAATTGAAAGTTCAATCTTGAAAAAGAAAAATGGAAAAAAATTATATACACAATCTCTCTTTGTTTCTCTTTTCCTCTCTCTCATATATATATATATATATATATATACACACTCAAGTATATGTTAACAGTATAATTTATATAAAATATGATTATTTTTATTATATATTTTCATGTAAGAAGAAATCTGTATTTTATATAATTTAATTTTGTTTTAAAATATTTGAACTACAAGTGCAAAAGTTAATTCAGGTAAAAAAGTTAATTTTATCTTATAATTACTCTTTTTAAAGTATCATTTCATATTTTTGGAAGCAATGCTAAATATATACACTTTTAGTTTTAATTGCATTTATTGTTTAAATATAAAAGCATACAGACAGTTTTAAAATGAAAATCCTTACTAGATAATAGGAAATTACACAATGCATTTGACAAAAACATATAATAATGAAGTTTAAGAGGTGTATTAAGGTAAAAGAACAAAAATTTTTGAAGTGCTAATAGTCAATAATGTATTAAATGATATAATGAGAAACACAGAATAAATCATTTTAGGAGCAAGGCAATATAAGTTGAAGTATGTGTATAGATTAAATTTAACACATATATGACTCAATTTATAGGCATACTTAATTATTACAAGGAGATACATTATTAGGGTCAATATTTATTTAAGCAATATTACAATATAAATGCAAGGAGTACAAAGAGAATCCACTCATCCAGAATGGATTGTTTTTTCTGACAGCGGGTAAGCAGAGAGAGGGTTGTTCTCAGAGTCCAGCACTTTAAGCTGTTCCTAGCCACATCTTTTGGTTACAGCTTAGAAGGTCATTGGTGAACCCCAACCCTGCACTAGCCCAGAGACCATTCCTTTAAGTCAGGAGGTACTACATAGAAAAATCCTTAAAGAAGAGCTGTGAACTGTCTTTTTCATATTTATAAAGAAAATTTTCCATTGCATGTCTTCTTTACTAAATACCAAGTAAAGCTTATTGAGACCATTCTATTACTTAGAAGATGGCATGCTATGTTCATTAATTAAGCAAATTCTGAATTTTAAAATACTTTCTATCTTTAGTGTTTACTAATACACTACAAGTGTATGATACTGCTCTTAAATGCCCAAATAACACTTTATACATTAATTCACCACTGCATACATCCTTGGATATGTAGTCAGATGGAATCAACCAATTTATTTCTTGCATATACTTACGATTGTCAACAAAGATTGTATTTTCTAATTAAACAGTGTTGTTTTCTACTTGAACTGAATGACTTTTAGTTCAAGAGGAAATATGCTTTAAATTAGAGGCTTCCATTAACAAAATACTTTCAAAGTCAATTAGTTTATTGGAGTTAGAGCAGTGCCTCCATACAAATATGTATGTAAGAGGGAATCTTCAGATCATCCAGTATAAAGTTGTTTTAGAACAATTGGAATGATAACATTGAAATTGGTGCTTCCTGAATTTTAATCATATGTATTACTACACTTAAAATTTATAAATATTTAATAAATAAAATTATAGAATGATTTAGCATAGAGGATTTTACATTTTCACACAACATAAACTAGAATCTTATTATTAATATTTCATATAAGCATATTAGCAACTGAGTTATGAAGCTATAATATATTTATATTTAGTTTTTTAATACATTAATGGCTTTAGATTATGGACTCTGAAAGTGTTGTTGGAAGCTGAAGTCTATTACAGTTTGCAGTAATGTATAGTAGTGAAGTGAAATGATAGTTTCTTAAAAACAATGACAAATGACTTAATATCTTGTGTGTTATTTTCTCATCTAGAAGACTGGAATCAATAATTTATCAGCACAGAACTGCAAATACGTTGAAGTAAGGCCTAACAGCTTATTAGTGTAGCAAGTGCTATGACAAACTTTTAAAAGTATGAAGAGCAATGGACATCCAAGGGATAATTGTTATAGTTACTTTTCTCTTCATCATGTTGTATATAAAGGTAGAGAATATAATTATTTAAACACTAAAATAGGTCTCATATTTTCTTTTCCTTAACATCTAAAATGTTTACATTAACTAAATTTCTATTTTCTATAATTAAACTTTAACACTTTTATTAGTGTTAAAGTTTAATTATAGAAAATAGAAATTTTATTACTTTTTCTTTTTTAATTTAGTGTGCATATGTAGGTTTGTGTGTATGTATGTGTGAGGGTGTGTGTATACAAGTGCTTGACTATGCATCATGGTTTGCCAGTGGCAGTCTGAGGGCAGCTTATTCACATCTATTTTCTATTTCTACCACATGATCTGTGGATTTAAAATCACCCCCTTTACAAATAAGCCAGCTTGCTGGTCAGAATTTTTTAATGTTAACATTTTAATTTAGTCAACTATTCTCATTACTTTTAAGTTTAAAATTTCATCTGTGTAACCATAACACAATCTCAGGATTTATAATCTTCTGACTCATATTTTTGTAAAGAAGATTTTTAACTTAGAATGATCTCAGATAAATTAAAAATTTCCAAACATAACTGTTATAGCTTGAGCCTTACAATAGAACTCGTTTTTATTACCTAATAAAAAGAAATAAAAGGTCAATAATAAAAGAAAACCTAAATTTCCAGTGTTTGCATATATCATGATCTTGTACATAGAAAACCTTAGGACTTTATGTAAAAACGCTAGCAAGTAAGAACATGTGTAATACTCGAAGGGTACAAAGTCAACATAGAAAATTTCAGGAGCATTTTTGAATACTAACAATAGACTATCTGTAAAAAATTAATTACAAATAAAATATTTACACATAAATTTAAACTTGGTGGAGAAAAAAACCTGTGTGCTTCATCCTATAAACTTGCATAAATTAAACCAATGAAATGACATATCATTGCAAGGATCTGTCTTGTAGTGATGGATAATTTACTAAAGAAACTATACTTAAAATAAAGGGGGTGAGGAGGAGTTTTTGAAAGCTCTAGTGAAATTCTTCATAATTTTAAAAAGGAAATCAATCAGTATTTAAATGAGACAACAAAATACATGGACAAGTCAAAGTAAACTTGGGCAAAATTATAAAGAGAAAGGTACTATGTCCTTTGATATAAAAATCTTACCAAGCTGTAGTAAAAACAGTGTTAATGGCAGGAAAAAAAAAACCCAGAGACGAAAAAGCAAGCATTGCATGAATTATGAGGGCGGAAATAGTCATGTTATTTTTTCATGCTTAACTGATTTTATTAAATACATTAAGATAACACAAAATGAAATCAAATTATCTGTGATAATCTGTGTTGGAGGCCAGGGAAATGACTTACTTGTTAGAACACTGTGTCTGGCACTAGCACCTCAAATATGAGCACGATGCATCATGCATATTGTCCCAGCACTTGGAAAGTGAAGGCAGGATAATCAGAAGTTTAAGTTCATACTTGACTAAATAGCAAGTTGAAGGCTTGACTGATTTATATTAGATCATATCAATAATAAATAAAATATAATAATACATTGCATATTTGGTGACTGTTCAAAGAAGAAAATTTCAAATTTTTTATTAGAAATAAATTATAAGCAAGTGTTAATTACAACGATTCAATAAGTATGCAACATATGTGCTTGTAAAAGTGTCATGTTGTGGAACAGAATTATGTATAAATCTATTTTAGGTAGAAAATCAGTTCAAAAACTTTCTTAATATACTCAAGGTTAAAAAAAATCATCACATATAGACATCTTGAAGGCAACTTGGAAAATGACATTTTAATTGTACATTAAAACACAAATTATAGCTGACTTTTCAAAAGAAATACAGCCATAAAGAATATAATTATGTATATATGGATATTATTTCAATACACACACGTACATACATATATACATGTGTGTATTGAAAGTTGCACAACATCCTGATCTAATATTATGTTTCAATCACAAAAAAAATTAGTAGAGGAGGACACATGAAAACAGTTTTTTTACTGTTATAAATCATAATGTAAAAACAAAAAAGAAACTGTATGGTGATGTGGTGATTGATTCTTTAGTTCCTTAGCCTGGCTAATATGTAATAGTCATCAATAACTATAGACAAAACCAGAGTCCTATTTTTTTTTTTCAGTAATAGCTGGAGTTCCAATTTGCCTCTGCCATACCTAGGTCTCTTCACAGATTCTGGATGCTCTGTGGCCGTCTTTCCTGGAGAGTTTATCTGTAGAAACTCTAACAACTGGAATCTGAGGCCCAAGAATTTCTTTTACTGATATATCTCCTCTTCAAATGGCCCTTTGGAATAGTCTTCTGCTGTTCATTCGATCTCAACACTATTCATTCTACACAGTGGCATTGTTACATAGTTCTTTTTTTATTATTGTCATTCTATTTTATCTTATTTTTTTAGAAAATAAAGTCTTTTTTATTCTATGTAAAGACAAATAAATAAAAGAAAAGAAATAAAGTCCTCAATGGTTCACACCACCCTCTTTCGAAAGTGAGGCTCAGGCATCACAGGAACACATAAATTCCTGTTTCCCACAAACCAGAGAACTTAGTCCTGTACTACTGTCCTGAAACTTTCATAACCCTGTAGGAGTTATGAGTTAATGCCACCTTTTTTTCATTCTTAACCATAGCCAGACACTAGCTTATGGCTCACAAATGTAGGACATTCTCAGTCCAGGAAATACCAAAATCCACAGACCTCAGTGAGAGTTTCTGAAAATATCTCCTGCTCTTTTTTTCTACATTCTTATCTATTTTCAGTTCTTAACATTTTTTAAAGTTTCAAGAATCCTGAAATCCCCCTGTGAAAATTCACAATATGGTTATGTCTTTTTCTCCTCTGAAACTAAATTCTCTCATGTCTTGGCATCTATCAATTTTGATCATCCTCTTCCATTGGCTCTATATTTTCTTGAAAGACTGAATGAACAATTATTTTAATTTTGACATGCAGATTTCTAAACACTTTCTATATTAAAGATAGATCATCTAGTATTTTTAACTTTTGACAGCATGCAATTATAATCCGATGTAATTAAATTTAATTTCTGAAAGATGTTCATCATAAGTCTCAGAAAAGAGAGAATTACGCCTTTTAATTTTACTTACATCCAGAATAAATGTTCCTTCTATGTCTTACGAATAAGCATCATGGAATAATGAGAAATACTGAAAAATATAAGTTGGAGTCTAGCTGGTAATACTGCAAAGTTTATGGGAAAAGCTACTCTTGAAGAACAAAGAAAAAGGGTTTCGACAAAGTTGGGTAGTCAAAATGTGCATTCCATCCTCTGGTGCTTATCACAAATGAGGCTATTTTGAGTTTTTGTCTATCATTATAGTCAGGTAATTGTGACACAGTCTTTCTGGTAAGAGCATTCTTAAGTACAGTAAACCTATTTTACACATCAATGCATTAAAGAGTACACCTCTATAAAACACGGTTGTCATGCTTGTCATTATCCAACTGACAAAAAAGTGGAGAAAGCTATAAAGGAAAGTTTACTGAGCATAACACAAGAAGTAGGAGGGAGGAAGAAGATATTTCTCACTACTGGATGCATGTCCTGTGGATACACTCTGAGTCGTCAAACTTGTGGCCACCTCATGAAGCTATCTTTGATGATTCTGTTGGTACCAACTTATTTATAGGAAAACATACTGTTTTAAATACAGATAGATGATAGATTTTTATTCTTGGCATAATGAGTGAGCAACACTATTACTCCTTTTTATCCTGGGCTGTCTGCACTGACTGACATTCATAACTCTTAAATGCGAATGCAATAAGATTTTTCTGTGGCTGACGAAAGAGTGATATATACATTCCCTGCTGCTCTTAAAGCTAGAAACCAAATGTCCCCACAGCATACACCCACTTAAGTTTATATTTTTAGATTATAATTCCCTTATTTTCTGAATTCCCTGGTCTCAGATCAACATCTATATGAAGGAGTAAGAGACAAATGACACATTTGACATTGAGGCGAGTTCCTGTTTTCTGTTTGCTTGTTTCAGGTCCTATGTATGGTGGTCATTATGATGCATTATGACTTTATTACAAATGGCAGAAGACATTTTTCAGAATGAGACTAAGATTTAAAACAAGGGCTTCTGTATAAGACACTGTTATATTTCTTTTGCAAACCTATCCCTGATGTGTTACATACAAAAAGGATAATTTAGAAGCTTGAAGAGCCAATAACAGTTATTCAAACTAAACTGCATGTAGAACTTCATATGGGCACTGGAGGTTGAGATGGGATACCGTATTTGCATATATAGCATATGTGGAAAACTATTCTACCATTTTATGTAGCAGCATTTGTATTTAGTTTAATGTCTTTTAAGTCTCATAAAAATGGCATTAAGAAATTTTGTTATTTGGATGGTGAACTATCAAAGCTGTGGTCTTAAGTCACCATAACAGTATGAGTTTGAGTCTTCGGGCTTCATTAAGTCAGCAATATAAATATGACAGATCAACCAAATGAAATCAGGAGGTAGTTTTTAGGGGATTTAGAGGAAGCTGAGTGGGTTTGTTACCTCATATGTGTGGGTACATAACATGTTCACTTACTGTGTGATTACATCGCAATTTCAACAATATCAAGATAAATGACTGTCATTAATTCTCTATTTAATACCAGAATATTCCTGAGGATCCAGGAAACACATGCACCTCAACCCATTTCTGTCACCTTTCTTACTGTGTATTTTTCTTCTGTCACGTACAGAAGCTCAAAACATGTCTCTCAGATCCTTTCAGATGTGAAAGAGCAACCTGTGAGTAACCTTGGCAGTGTGGGAGTAATGTTGTCATGGTTTGAATTGGAAATATAGTCTTATATATTTGAACATTGCTCACAGTTCATAGTAATTTTTGTGGACTTTAGGGATGCTGGCCTTTGTTGAAAGAAGCACATCACTGGGAGTGGGCTTTAAGGGCTTAGAGATTTGCCCCAGATCCAGTTTATATTCTGCTTCTTGTGTGAGGAAAAGTGGTCAGCCAGACTCCATACCTCCTTCACCATTACCGTCTTCTACAATAAAACTTGAACAATAAATCAAAATAAATTCTTACTTCTCTAAGTTGTGTTTGTTCGTGGTGTTTTATAACCACCACTGAGATTTGATTAATACATGTACTGTATCAGTGCATCCAACCACCATCATCTGTACTTGCCTGTTGGATATCTTCAAAATTGGAAATATGTCTTCTGCCACTTCTCCTGTAACACATTAACTGATGCTTTAAGTGAAGAAAATTGATATTCTAAAGAAAAACTTTGATGAATTAAAAATATATTTAAACTACATTTTATTTGCACTCATTAATTGCCCATAGCTCTTCATCTAGCAGTGGGTCCTTCTAAGGTCTGTCCCAACCATACCAGCATGTCAGTTGGGATTGTGATTATTCAGGTTGTGTTTAGGCATAACATTGAGATGTCATGGGTGAGACTTCCTTGTAGTAGATTATCTCATACAAGGATGACATAATCTGGATCTTTCTTCGTCCTCTTCTCTGATGTTCCTGGAGCCATAATTGCAGGTATCATATTGTAGTTATATTAATGGGCATAAGGCACCTTCGTGGACATAAAAATGAAAACAAAATAATTTGCCTTTTATATTTTTAGCAGAGTTTAAAACTTCAAGATGAAAAAATAAGGTGACAAATACTGGCAGCATTTTTTCCAGCCTCTTACGTTTTATGTTTAACAAGGGAAAACAAATTCTCTTGAAATTACAATTCTTACTTGTTTTCCAGATAATTCTATCCACCTACATATTTGAGCTTTTGATTTTTATATTGCCAGCAATAGCTGGACATGAACACATGTTATACCAATGGCTTTTATGTATTAAAAATTTCAGGCTTCCTTTTTGTTAACATAGGCATACGTGGAGAAATGGAAGGAAAATAGCTGAATATAAAATGCCAATGTCTTTCATTCCAAACTTGAACCTACACAACATTAACAGTACTTAAATGACAGTAACCATAGTTGCAATGGAATATGCTGGATATAGTAACACTGGTTGCTATATTTTTCAACACAGCCAAACAGTTGTGATTATGCTTACTCTGATTATGCTTAGGTTCTTTTTAATTTGCTTGCTCATAGATGCATGTTTGTGTATACAAATACACATGATGCAGGTGGCTATGGAAGTTTAAAGAAAATGCCAAATCCTTTGCAAGTGGAGTTATGGGTGATTATGAGCCACTTGACATGGGTGCTGGGAACTGAACTTGTGTCTTCAGGAAAAGCAGTAAGTGCCCTTAAATGCTGAGCCGTTTCCCTAGCCCTCAGTTGCTGAATTTTAAATTAAAAGATATTTCATAAACTTATCCTAGAAACAGAAGTAGTATTTATAAAATTATTCAATGAAAATGACATAATTTATGCAGAATAAACTAATAAATAGCATTTATGGTTTAGTGATCATAGGAACTAATTAAATAACAAATACTACCATCTGGACTGACTTTAATAATTCTCTTTCACTTCCTAAAACAGTTTCAATAATCTTTTAATCTATTACCAAGCCACATGCCAAGGATGAGGACCAATATCATTGAATAATCACTATTTAAGACAATTATTTTTTAGATATTTTTGCTTCCCTGCAAATACTTTTAGCATATTTTAAAAATAACTGCAGTTACCAAAAATAGATACTTGGATGAAAAATGACAAATAAATTTCTCTGTAGAACATTAGCAATTATGCCTGTCTGTATTTTATGAACTAAATAACAAAGTGGTTTAATTTGGTAATGCTTTTAATAATACCTGTATTATTATAGACTGATCAAAATTTCTGAGATTTTGAAGTGTTTCATTTGTCTTGTATAATTCAGATTCTGACTAGATGGCAGATTCCTCTTCAACTTTTAAACTATAATTTGTTTCATCAAAGTTACACATAGCTATTGTGAAACAAAATCTTAAAAATTATGCTGCATTAATGGGATCTCAAACTGAATATTTTGCCAACTTATTTCCTTGATTGCAAACTGTCTTACATACTAAATAATACTGACAATTTATTTTTCAGGGTATAAAGACCTCAATACCACATGTCCTTGGAAAAAATAAACCTTTTAGTTGTTTACTAGGAACACTATCAGAGGATATTTTGCATAGCTCAAAGCCTTTTTGTCTCCAAAAGTCAATTGAAAGTTGTTTGCTATTCCTGGCAGAGAGTCAGTATTGTAAGCAAGTCTATTCTCCCCTCAATGAGTCAATCAGAATACTTTGCTGAATGACAAGGCTGTCATTGTCGATATTTTCATTTGATGAATTTTGCCTTATTTTCCCCCTACTTCACTCTTACAAGTATATACAAAAAATCATGTCATTCATTAGAAGAAATACAAAGTTAATTTGGCTTTCAAAACCGTTTCTGCTGTCATTTTTCTATAGTTAAGATTTTTACCTGAAACATTGACTATCTCACCCCGACATCAAGCTGCAGTAATTAATCATTAAATAGTCATCAAGGAAGTGGGCCCCAAAATATCTGCATGCAGTACCATATGCTAGATCCAGATGCGAGCTCCTACTTGGAGAGAGGCTGAACAAGCTGACAGGCCCCTGCTGTGAAGCTCAACTACAGACAGTGTGCCTCTTGCCAAGGACCAGAAGCAGGACTCTTGCTTGTGTTGACCTTCATTGCCTGACATCGTTTAAAAGACAAAATGTCAGAGCTAATGTGCTAGAAGTTGAAGCATTTAATCACATTTTAATGAGGACACTGCATTTTCCAGGCTTTACCTTATTGTTTTTAGTTTATTCTGTCCCTTATAAACAAATCAAATAACTTTAGCAACATTTATTTGATGCCAATAGAAGAAACTTTAAAATTGTTACTGATAAAATTAGGTGGTATAAATTAAATGTATATATTCTTTTTAATTGAGGTTTAGCTGGAAGAAAAGTGCATCTTGCTAGCAAATATTTTAGAGGTCATTGTGTACAAAAGAAAATGTCTGTTGCCTGATCTCCCATGGGGAGTTAATAGAGCTCATGAGTGGAGGTTATTAAATGACATATTTGAACTTCATTTAACTTGTATTTATTAGCAGTTAGAGATGCCTAATAAACATAGATCCCCCTGTCATGAGACATGGTGCATCTCTTTTTACATAGCTCTGTTTACAGAAGGGCAGGAGGCTCATAAGCAGGACTCCTTTGAAGAGGCAAATGGCTCGATGTGGTGATATATTGCACATTTAATAAAGCTTCTCTGAAAATAAGAGAGACAGAAGAACAATGCACATTCAGTTCTCACCTAGCCAACTCTTGAGGCCAAAAAAGGTAGGTCCTATCTCTATAAATCCTCAGATTGTATACCTCTGAGTCCTCTGTGGAAAGCTAGTACAGGCAAAGGGAAAAACTCCTGCCTTCTGTTTCTCTGCCCAGTGAATTCACTTTCTTCTTCAACTTTACTAGTGTTAAGATTAAAGGTGTGTACCACCACTGCCTGACTTTGTTTGTCCATAAACTCAGATTAATCTAGGGATCTCTGCCTCCTGAGTGCTGGGATTAAAGATGTGGATCACTACTCTCTGACCTTCATGGCTTAGCTCAGTCCTCTGATTTTCTAACAGGCTTCATTCAAAATACAATATATCACCATATTTCAATACCAAAATAGCAGCGGAACTGTGAAAACTTTTAATCTGATTAATAGTTTTTCTTGTGTACTCTAGTATTGGACATGCTACTGACTAACTTGGTATAAAATTATACTCTAGATTAAAAAATATACTTCCTGTGTTCCTATAAACCAAGAATAATAAAGTCAATAAAACTGCTTTCTGTGTCCTAGGATATAGATGACATGTCTGCTGGGTTTACTTTGGGCATATTATATATATATATATATCCCAATTCTACCATTCACAGATACTGAAATCCTCTGATTTTCATTTTAATGCATTCCATCAGAGAGAATTTTTCAAATTTACAAATTTACTGGAGAAAACTTTCCAATTGGGGTACATTTGTAAATTTATACTTCAGACACAATATTATTAATATTAAATTAAGGAAGCTTAAAGAATGTTGTATGATTTGGTATCCATGCCTGTAGTTACCATTACACAAAGGAAGCAGCCCCCATTCAGAACTAAGCATGAGTCCAGGGATGAAAGGGAGCTCAGAGAGCAAAGTACTTGCTGAGCAAGACCAAAGACCAGAGTCTCTGCAAGCACCCTGTGAAAATCCAGCAGTGGTGATATGTGCAAGACTCCCAGTCCTGAACAGGGAGAACTTTGTAGATTTCTAGGTCTCATTACAACACCGTCTTGCACAGTTCTTGTTGAGAAACACTGTATCAATAAATGAGATGAAAGTACCTGGTTAATGGCACTGGAAATGACCTCTGGCCCTCACATGAACCAACATGTGAGAGAGCGAGAGATAGACAGAGAGAGAGAGAGAGAGAGAGAGAGAGAGAGAGAGAGAGAGAGAGAGAGAGAGAGAGAGATTTTAGGGTTGTAGGTACAGTGTTTGAAGTTAAAGCATTTGGGGATCAAGAGAAGGCTGAGCAGTTAAGAACATGTGCCTATATTTACACATAAGCACACATATGTACATTTGAAAGTGGAAATAAACATTGACTTTGAAGTATTCAAAGATGTAAGATTGTTCATAGACTTTAGTTAATGGGATTGCATTGTCAACTGCTTTAGCTAATATCATAGAAAAACAGACTGTTCTTTCCAGATGAAAGAACTTTCACATATCAGGTTTAAGGAGGGTTCATACAAAAATAAATACATCACAATAGTACAGAACTTTTGCAATGTTAAATCACAAAACTTTATATTTTATCTAGAAACATTTTGTTCTATGGTTTAATAGGTATTAAAACAGTAATTCTGGGGCTCAGGTGACATTTCAGAGGCTTAGAGCATTAGCTGCTTTTCCAGAGGTCATGGGTTCAATTCTCAAATCCAATATGGCAGCTCATAACTATCTATAACTCCAGTAACTACAGATTCAGGGGATGCCCTTTTCTTGCCTTCATAGACACCATATGCATGTGGTGTACTAATATATATGTAGGTAAAATCTCTGTAGACAAAACCTAACAAAAAATCATTTAATTAATTCTGAGAGCAGAATAGAGGCAAGAGAACATATTCACTCTTCCTGCACATAATGAAAGTTTGGTTCATAGAAAAGGCTGCGTGACACTTCCTGAGATTCTTGGTTGGTGTGTGTCTGTACATATGTCAAAGGCCTTCACACATGAACTAAAGGATTTATATGAAACAGCTGTTTAAGGCAATCATAGACCCATTGACACTTGATTGTTTTTATTTCAGTTAATGTAAGGAGAATTAAATTACATGATGTTTTCCAAATAGAAAAATTGTCAGATGAGCTATAAAAACAAACTGCTGCCAAATGTTTTTAACATGCTGTTCTTTCATGTGTTTTTTAATTATTATTTTATTTTTAGGATTTAGTTGCATAATTCTTCACACTTAAATTTAGAAGTGACTTCTATTAGAGAGATAGCTGCTTTCTATTTCGTGACTGCTTTCAAAATAAGAGCCACTGATTTGATGGTATGTACTTTGGTAGCTGGTGATATCTATCTTTAGTTGAATGTTTCTAGCATTCTGTGCCTGACAGATGTGTGGCTCATGTTGATATCCATCTTCAGCATTCAGTCTCTAGGGTTTTCTTGGTAGGCACATGCCTACAATTTCTTTGTTTTCCCCATGAAATCCTATGTTAATGTCTAATATTGAAAAACAACAACAACAAATAGGTGATTTCTCCCAGAATTTCTTTGGTTAATAATCTTTCAGTGTGTCTTAATCTCAATCTGTATTTCACCTTCATTCATCTCATTTTATGGTACTTTTTGTCATGGTACTCTAAAATAACAATATTTTCCCAGAAGCAGACATGTCTCAGTGTACAGAAAAGTCTAAGCTTTTAAATTGTTTTTCAAAGTTGCCTTGGTTTATTACTTTCTTTATTCAGTAAAATTATAAAAGTCTTGTGAAAATATTTCTTTATTAGAACATGTAGTTTCCCCAACAATCCATGAATTAAAACAAAGCATCAGAAAAGGACATTTAAAGAAGATCACAGTTCTGTCCCAGTCACAACTCCCTTAAACAGTATGTGTATGTCCTCTAAGCAAGCCAGTATGGCTACACCTGATAGAATAAGACTGGAATCCCAGCATGTCCCTGCTAATCTATCAACAGATAGGATTTTTTATTTTTATATGTCATAGTCTGTAAGTTTTTTAATTATTTGAAGATTATCTATCTAACTGAAATATATCTTTGCATATCTAAAACACTAATAAAAATGACTATAAATTTGATTATAGATGACTAAATATTAATCTGCATTTCTTATTTATACATTACAACTTTTAAAAATTGCATAAACATAATATCTAAAGCAAAAGTAGAAATATATGTATATACATATAGTGTAACAAAATTGACCCTAAATTTTTATTAATAAACAAAAATCCATACCAATTTAAAATATTTTGAGATTAACATCTTTCCAATCAAAGTAGATTCAATAATTTTTTGTCACTTCTATATCATATCCCCCTTATTTTTCCTAGAAAGTGATTGGCTATGACTATGAACCATTTATAATGAAAATAAACATTTATTAACAATAGAAATCTGGGTTTAGTTTTCTATTACTGCTTCCTGCTGATAAGGCAGTGCTGGTAATCTTATGGATGTCCTTAGGCTGGATCATCTTATTTGTCACTTTTGAAGCTGATGTGGGCATCTCTTTTTTATCAGAAATTTATAAAGTGGCCTTTCTTCATCAAACTTTATTTTCTTTAAACTGAAATAAATCCACAGCCTGTCATTTTCTGTAGAAATGAAAACAAAGCCTCTTCTCCAAAGTAGCATATCTTTTGATTTCAGTTTTGAAGTTATCATTTACAAAATCTATAGCTTTAATTAATCCAGCAGCATTTATAATCAGATGATTATTAGCAGATCTTGATTCTTCTTCAGCATACAAACAATTCAATGACAGCATAATATACAGTATCCAGACTCTGTATTTTTCATCTTTAAGTGACACACACACACACACACACACACACACACACACACACACACACACAGGGCAATATTACATCATTTCTTTTTAAAAGGACTTTCTCTGACCCTTTTTTTTCACTAACAAGCCTATGTATATTTTTAATCACACTGTAAATCATTTATACTTTTTCTTTTGAATCTCTTTTTACTATATATTATTTTTATTTTTTTCTGATTCTGACCAAATCTTTAATCTGCTAGGTTTAAGGCTCAGCTATGGCGGTTTGGCAGAGAAACCACATTTACCATCCAATTCAGGGAAATATTAGGGCCTGTACTATTATCAGCAAAGCACTACCACCTGGTGCTCATTAACCTTATTTAAATATTTGGCAGCAGGATCTTCTAAAAGAGCCTGTGCTGGGTTTTGTAGCTAAAGCAAAGTCAGGAAGCCTCTCTTAAAAGTGCCATACCTTTGCTCACCTCCACCAAACAGAGCTGTTGCACAAAGTGCTGCTACTAAGAAACAGTCTTTGACTCTGTTCTTTTTTTGTATGTAAGAACAGAAATCTTAAATCTTTAATATACAGCTCATGCTTGTACTAAAGCTCTTGTGAGACCTTGGGAGCTGGCCATGTTGAAGTTCAAACTGCACAGTCCAAGCCCAGCATTTTGTAGCTCAAGCCCACAAGCCACTTTGTACCAAGCCTCACTTGAGAGACACAGCTAGGAAGCTGTTTTTGGCCTAATTTCTGTGTTCTAGATCCACTTTTAACCTTTCTCAGGCTACATGTGAATGTACATGCCCCACATTGGATGTCATTTTTAGCCAGAAGTTTTTGGCCAATCTATGCAGAAGTATCTCTTCTTTTATTTTTCCTTTTTCTTTAATTTTACTTTTTAGGGGGTGGGAGTTCAAGGGTAGATGGTGGATTTGAAGGGACATGGAAATGAATGGGATAGAGATGAGTGATATGAAAGACACAAAGAATAAATAAAAAGCAAAAAACAGTGATACATGAGGTCTTTCTGCATGCTGTGAATGTCATTGGTTAATATAGGAACTCTTTTGGCCTATGGCAAAACATCTTAGAAGCAGGCAGGAAATCTGAGCATAGATAAAGGGAAAGGAGAGCAGAGTCTCTTTTCCAACCACCAAAGAAGCAATATGTAAAAAACTTCAGGTAAATCACAGGGCATGTGGCAAGACAGATTAGTAGAAATAGGTTTAGTTAAGAAGAGAGAGCTAGATAGCAATAAGCTTGAGCCATAGGCCAAACCGCATATAATTAATATAAGTGTCTGAGTCATTTTGAGGGATATCAGCAGGCAGGTTTAGACCATCAGACTAGGCCAGTCCAGGAACCTATAAAACAAAACAGCACAATAATTTCCCTAAGTTCAATTTATGTACTAATGTGTATTTGAAAATATAATTAATGTTTTTGTTAAGACAGAATAGACTGGTAAAATTAATTGAATTTATTCTGGGCACCTATTTTATTTTGCTATTTAAAAATTTATTCATAATATGATTTTTAGTAGCAACAAGTTATTTATATAAATTTATACATATATATAAAATATCATATAAAACATATTATATTTTATATGATATTTTATATATATATGTTTCTCTTTCTCTTTCCTTCTCTGTGTGTATGTTTGTGTGTGTGTATGTGTTTATGTGTTCACAGATGCGGAGTCCATAACAAAACATCATTTAGGTGTCTATATTTAAAAAACATGTTTGAATTCTTCAATAATAATGGGTAAATTGGAAGATCATAAGTAGGTGTTATGGATGTGACAATAATAGAGGTAAAAACAATATAGGTATTCTTTTGTGTCATGATTTTGATAAAAGATTAAACTATGTCAGGTTGGGTAAATAAATATAATTTTCACAGTAGTACACTCCAAGCATTTATAGCCACTAACACATATAATTTAAAATGATTCAAGCAAGTGCATAATGGACACACTCTTCACCCAACCTAATGTCACTAATGGAATGTATGAAAGATTCAGATGGAAATACCCAAAGCTTCTAGAGAGCATCTGCATCTGAGTGTCACTGAAGAGATACCTAAATTAATGCTCAGAGAAGATCAGTTTCCAGGAAAACACTCTTATGTCATTCAGAGTGTAAATGTAAAGTGATCAAAGTCACTTTTAATTAAAGCCCCTTCTTAGTTCACTAAGGAATACTGAGAGAATGTCAAACTGTATTAATGCACTCCATTATGACTTTGACTATATTTTACAACTTGAAAATTTTTCACTTTTATGGTGCCATCAGCTGGTTACTTAATAAGAAATGTTTTATTGACATTTATGTTCTTTACTTAATGATGTGTATTTAAATGATGGCTGTCATCTTCATTAGAAGACACTGCACTAAGAAGAACAGGGACACCTTGTCTCATTCCCACTATAGAAACAGAGATAATAACCTTACACTTAACACTTTGCCAATTGAACTATAAAGTACAGTTATTTTTAATTCTGTAAATGTCTCAGAATCTTTAAAGTTCCAAAGACTCCAGTCTTAATATAAATTACTGGTCACTCATCGATGAAATGTAAGATTATATCATATTTTATATGTTTAGAAAATAAATGTAATTACTGTTATTTATATTTTTTAGGATTTTTAAATATATTGAGTCACTCAATATTTTAACTGAAATTATCAGGCTTAAAGTATTAGAAATTAATACAAGATAAAATTTTTATATGTACAAAATTGATGAATATTTTTAAGTAATTTATTTTAATTTATGATTAATTTTTCCTTCAAAATATTTGCAGATATTATGTCAATTCAGATGTTGTTATTGAATATTTTAGCATTGAACAAGAGAGAAGGAAAATTACGTTGTTTCTTATCAATTTATGATTGTTCATAGTTTGTTCTTAAAGCATGTTCACTGTCTTGTTCCTCATTTTTTAAAAATGCAAATAAATTTGTATTGCCTAAAGAATAGAGCATGTAAAAACAAACACACTAAGCAAAATTAAAGACAACTTATTTAAAACAAGCAGTAGAGTGTTTAACTTATTTTCTCAGTCAAATACTGATTAGGAAACAAATGGCACCATTGAAGTTTCTATTTCATATACTCATTCTTTCTCAGAAGGTTCACATTTTGGCAACTGAAATACTAATTTTGAATTTCTGTAATTTCTTCAGAGATGAGAGTGACATTATTCTCTCTCAGACCTTGTATTTATTTTGTATTTCTCTTGCAGTATTGTTTTATAGGCCTTTGGAGTTCAGCTTCTGAGATGTACCTGTATGCCTTTCACTTCATCCAATTTTGATTAATGGTTGCAATAATATAATATAATTAATATACTATAATATATGTTATATTATAATACTAACAACTGTGTTTGCTTCCAAAAATGAACTGCAAAACACAACACAATATCTATGTTGCTTTCTAAAGGATAAGAACAAATTTCTGTGTAAGAAATCAATCAAATGACAGACATTCTTCATGCATATTGGGACAGCATCATGGTAGAGAAGATGCTATACCCAGAAGCCACCACCATACAGGGGTCCTGCTCCACACGTGAGCCACATTAGGCATTTAAGCTACCATTAATAGTGACTTACGAAAGACTCTAAGTCATAAGGAACTAGTGTTTTTTGCTTAATTTTTTGAGTCATTACATGACACAGAGCAATAAGTATTAGTGTTTGAAATCATTATTCTTCTACTAATAAGTTTCTGGAAACTGGAACTACCTCTTGATTTATTTTCCTCTCTTTATCAAAAATGCTTTGTGCAAGCTTTACAAAAAATAGAAAAAATGTTACTAATATTTTCAAAATTTAAATGAATACATTTTGATAAATTATCTTTTTGATGGTTCATAGGCACAGAAAGAAAACATTCACTCATTCACTATCTACTACCCAAGAATGTTAAAGAACAAAGGTTCAAATGAACGTGGCAATTTGGACAAATAGTATCATATTATGTTATACATAAAAACAATTCCTCTGCTACTCAGACTAAAAAAAACCAAATTATTCTAATGAACTAGGCATAGATAGATTGTCACCAAATTATGTGTTTAAAGAACTATGTAAAATCAATACTGGTCAAGTAAGTAAATGTATATAGTCACACTCAAAATTTTCAGGTTTATATGTTTTTTCTTATATTAATTGTGCAACTGTTTGGTATGTCTAATTTTTAAAAATAAAGATGAAACATATCAAAAGAATAAAAGGAGCTAGCCCACAAATATAACAACCTTCACAAAAACTAAGACTTATAGCAGATGGATGCAACTTAGTTGATACAGTTTATTGAGGCAGTATGAAGTACTGGGTGGGTTTCATCTCCAGAAACATATAAAGCCATGTAGGAATGGTGGTACAAGCCTGGAGTCCAAGTACTCTGGAGTTGTTATCAGAAAGTGCAGAAGTTCAGGGACTTTGTACTGGTTGGTTTTATGTGCCAACTAGACAAAAGCTAGAGTCATCAGAGAGGAAGGAGCATCAGTTGATAAAATGCTTCCATGAGATTCAGCTGTAAGTGATTGTCTCAAATAGTGATCAATGGATGAGGGCCCAACCCAAGGTGGGTGTTGTTATCACTGGGTTGGTGATCCTAAATTCTGTAAGAAAGTAGGCTGAGCAAGCAATGGGGAAATAGCTACTAAACATCACCTTTCTACAACCCCTGTATCAGCTTCTGCTTCCAGAATCCTGTCCTGTTTGAGTTCCTGTCCTCACTTCCCTCAGTAATGAACAGTAATGTAGAAGTACAAGCCAAATAAATTCTTTCCTACCCAACTTGCTTTTTGGACATGGTTTTTGGTCATAGCAATAAAACCCCTAATAAAACAGCAATCCTCAGCTCCATAATAAGTTTAAGAGCAGACTTTGATGCTTTAAAACCCTATCCAAAACCAAACAAAAAAGCAGACAGAATACTCAAAGTTTTGAGTAATTCTACCCATACCTGTAAAAGCCACTCAGACCCCCCAGGAAAACTGCAGTGAGTAATCCCACACACAAAAAAAGAGCACTGCTTAGCCAGGCTATGTTCGTGTACACCTTTAATCCCAGATTTTGTGAGGCAGGGGCAGGTGGCTCTCTGAGCTAGAGTCCAAGTTGGACTACAGAGTGGATTCCAGGGTGGCAAAGGCTACATAGAGAAACCTTATGTCAAGAAAACCAAACAAACAAACAAGTAAACAAACAAACAAAAAAACCTACTTGTCTTTATCTATGGCTTTGTACTTTATAATTTATTAAGGAATGATATAAAAGCTAAATTTATATATACTGCATGTGTTTTATTAGAAATTTAAGGTGGTAAAGTTTATTAAAGTATGCTCATTTTTATTAACAAAAATATTTTTAAGTATTTTAAACTTGAAAGATGCAATATATTTTTGAAAACAGTGTTAGAATTAGACCTATTTTCAAACCATTAGCATAAAAAATTAGAAAACATTCAAAAATTAACAAAACTAACTGCAATTTCATATCTGAGTATCTAATAATCATATTTGTTTTAGAATAGATTAAGTCATTTGTTTGTGTCTCATAATACTTGCCTTTGGTGAGTGGTTTGTGATGACTTCCTAAGTTCTCAGGTGACATAATGACTAGAGCATCATTCAGTAAAGATCCCTAGCTTGAGAGGAATTTGCATAACATTTGTCACTGTTCCAATGCCCTAGAAATAAGCCCAGATTAGACGCAGGACTTGTATAATCAATGCTTTAAAATGGAACAACCCATTTGAGTCAACTTTACATAAATATACCATCGATCTACAGATTTACTAATTACTGCTCCTCAATTTGAGCATGTCTGAAGCCTTTTTTACAAATTGCATTTAGTCCACTTGATGGTATAATTTGATTATTTCATGATCGATATAAATAGGAGTAAGGAATTAAAGTAATGGTTTCTGTGAAGGGGCAATTTGCTTAATGCCTGCTCAGAAGGAAAGACCACAAGCATGAACATAAAAGCCAAAATACCATCTGTGCACTTTTGACTAGAAGTATATGGGATATATTAAGGGGTAGAAAAAAAATGTAGATGTGGAAAAAGAAAAAAAAATAGAAAATCTCTATCATCCAAGTACCCCTAAAATTATATCTTTTCCTTGAAATTAAATAATATTAGAAGTTCTATTTATTTGGGGTTCCTTTGAATATGTTTGCATAAAGCTTAATGTTTGTGTGCTTTAGTCAAGAGACAAAACAAAGTTACAATAATCCACTTATATTGAAAGTGGCTTTGTTCTAGAAAGAAAGACTATGAATTCTTGTGTAGATCATTATAATTGAGAAATTTTAAAATATCAAAGATACATAACATAATTTAAATACAAAAGTTTGATACTGAGAAAAAATTTTTGAAAAACATGGATATAAAATAGAATCGTGAAGACTTTTGGTAAAGAGGATATTACGCTTTCTTTTTTTCTGTATACTATTTATTATTATTATTATCATGAACAAAGAAGTCATGCTTTCTATCCCTGTATATCATTATTCAAGGTCCCTTCCCCTTCCTGCCACATCAGGTCATTTTTTCTTCTCCACAACTCCCCATCCACTCCCTGGGCAGGCAGCAGACAGTCCCATGGTCCCACTGACCCAATATTGCTTAGTTCAGTCTCCACTCCTGGCAGATCGAGTTTTTCCTCCTTCCCTCAAGAGTGAGTCAGGTGTTAATTTAGGTGGAGTGGGATCCAAGGAGTCAGTCCAGGCAGTTTCTGATCCCAAGCTGTTCAGTGGTTGTGGTTGGCAGCTTGGGGAAGATTGGCTTTTTTCTTGTTTGTTTGTTTAGAGACCACTAATGAGTGAGTACATCCCCTGCTTATCTTTCTGAGATTGTGATACCTCGCTCAGGAGAATATTCTCCAAGTCCATCCATTTGCCTGTAAATTTTAGGGTATCATTTTTTATTACTGCTGAGTAGTACTCCATTGTGTACATGTATCACAGTTTGTTAATCCAATCTTGAGTTGAGAGACATCTAGGTTGTTTCGAGGTTCTTGCTATTATGAATAATACTGCTATCAACATAGTTGAGCTAATACCTTTTGTGTATGACTTTGCATCTTTAGGGTATACACCCAGAAGTGGTATTGCTGGGTCCTTGGGGAGAATGATTCCCAGTTTTTTGAGAAACAACCATACTGAGTTCCAAAGTGGCTGAACAAGCTTACACTCCTAACAGCAATGGAGGAGTGTTCCCCTTGCTCTGCATCCTCTCCAACATAGGTTGTCATCTGGGACTTTTATCTTAGCCAATCTAAGAGGTGTTAGGTGGTATCTAAAAGTTGTTTTGATTTGCATTTCTCTGATGGCTAAAAATGATGAGCACTTTTTCAGATGCCTTTCAGGCATTTGTAATTCTTCTGCTGAGAAAGCCCTTTTTAGATATGAACCCCATTTTTTGATTGGGTTATTCAAGGTTTGGGCTCTAGATTCTTGAGCTCTTTATATATCTTAGACATCAGTCCTCTATCACTTGTAGGGTTGATGAAAATCTTTTCCCATTCTGTAGGCTGTCATTTTGTCCTATTACCAGTGATTTTGCTTTACATAAGCTTCTTAGCTTCAGGAGATCCGACTTATTGATTGTCAGTCTTAGTGTCTGTGGCACTGGTGTTATATTTAGAAAGTGGTAACCTGTGCCAATTCGTAGAAGTGTATTTCCCACTTTCTTTTCTATTAAGTTCAAAGTGGCTGGGTTTATGTTGAGGTCTTTGATCCACTGGATTTGAGTTTTGTGCAGGGTGACAGGTTCCGATCTATTTGAATTTTCTACACATTTCCATCCAGCTATGCCAACACCATTTGTTAAATATACAATTTTTTTTCCATTGAATGTTTTGGGCCTCTTTTTCAAAGATCAGGTGTATACGATATAAATAAAGACTGTTTAGACCCATGCAAGACACCATAAAAATAAGTAAAAAATCAAAGACAGCCAAATAAAAAAAAAAATAAAGTTTACCAGTCGCCATCTGTCCCCCCCCAAAAAAAACATATAAAAATTCAAATAAGCCACAGACTACAAGCCACATAATAAATAAATTCATAAAAATGAGTTAATTTAAAAAAAACTAAATAATAATATACTTAAGATATAGACCAAACAATATAAAATATATAAACATATAATTCATTTCTTTTAAGAGACAAAAGCTACGAACACACAGATCAGGCTCCACACCGCCAACACCACACGTGTGCCAAGTCACAAATCTCCAAACCCAAACAAGCCAAAAAAAACATACTACAATAATCAGGTGTTCACAGGTTTTTGGGTTAATGTCTGGATCCTCAATTCTATTCCATTGGTCCACAAGTCTGTTTTTATGCCAGTACCAGGCTGTTTTATTACTGTAGCTCTATAGTATAGCTTGAAGTCAGGGATGGTGATACCTCCTGAGGTTCTTTTGTTGAGTAAAATTGTTTTAGCAATCCTGGCTTTCCTGTTATTCCAAATGAAATTGAGTATTGTAGTTTCAAGGTCCAAAAAATATTGTGTTGGGATTTTGATAGGCAGTGCATTGAATCTGTAGATTGCCTTTGGTAGAATTGCCATTTTTACTATGTTGATCCTACCAATCCAGGAACATGGGAGAGCTTTCCATTTTCTGATATCCTCTTTAATTTCTTTCTTCAGTGTTTTAAAATTTTTGTCAAATAGGTCTGTTACTTCTTTGGTTATAGTTACTCCATGGTATTTAATACTATTTTCAGCTATTATAAAGAGTAATGTTTCCCTTATTTCTTTTT
>PVIH01018383.1:0-38679 GCA_004025045.1 Sigmodon hispidus | reverse complement strand
AAAAAAAAAAAAAAAAAAAAAAAAAAAAAAAAAAAAAAAAAAAAAAAAAAAAAAAAAAAGCTGAACTCAACCAACCAAAAATAGAAACCAAGTCAACAGCAACAACAGAGAGCCCAAAACAAAACAGTTTTGAGCAACTACATTAGAAGAACAATTACATCATCTCTATAACCTCTACTGAAGATGGCATTTCAGACCCACCCTCCTGGGAAGAGTTATGCAGCTATGATCGAGGAAGCACATAGCAGCTGTTAGTGATAAAAAAAATTAAAGGTTATTTGATAGTTAAAGCATTTTTATGTAAAACATTGATTATATGTTATGATTTCCTTCTTGCTTGGAAGAAATACTCTGCTCATACATAATGCGTTTGAGTGTGAGTATGAGCGTGTGTGTGTGTGTGTGTGTGTGTGTGTGTGTGTGTGTGTGTGTTTGTGTTCTTCCAGAGTATAGAGCCCAGGACCCTGCATATGCTAAGTGTCACTGAAACAAAATTACAGGCTCTGTCTACTTTGTTTCTTCATTTCTCACTCATAATTTTTATTTTGTGTTTTTCACAAGATAGCTTTTAACATTGTATTGGACTCGCATTCCAGACAGCCTGACTCTATTCCAGCTAATTTAGCAGCCTCCCTTCCAGCCTCTTCCATGGGCTCCTCATCCTCTCTGGTATCTTCGTTTCTCTGGCCTCTGGGTACCACCACCTTTCTCCCTCCTCCCCCACACCACCCAGCCCTAGGGTCTCCAGCTGACTCCTGGTGTGGTAACTGCTGTCAGCTCCTAAACCAGTGTTAGGCTGCGCTGGTCTCTCGTCCACATATACAGCAAGCTAGTGAACACCACCCTGCGCTTCACCTCACAGATTTTTATGTCTTAGCCCTCTGCTTATTGGGGCCTTGCAGCTGTTCTGCAATATCTTAAGCATGTGCTGTTGGTGTGCTTTGCTGTGTGTCTGAACATCTGCTCCCCTCTCACCTAAATAGTCATCTTACTGCCTCAGGCCTTTGCTTAAACCATTAAGCTATTCTTCAACTCAAAGACCTTCCAGACCTAGCTCAAATCAGCTGCTTCCTACCACCCTCCCTCCCTGTACAGTCTCTGTTCCCTCAACACCTGGAGTGGAAGTCTAACAGAAGCTGACTTTCTGTTATAGTTCCAAGAAACAGAACAATGTAAGACACCAAGTGAATTGTTTTTAAATGAGTGAAGGCCCCGAGGACGGGAGATCAGGCTGCCTTTCTGGTCTGTGTCCCTATGCTGACACACTTTGACCACCTTGGTTATGGAAGGACTTTACAAAGACCTATTAAAGAAGTTAACAAGTAAGGGAGAAGACAGGAGAGGAAAAAAAAGATAATCTTTATTGTGTAGCTGTTTGAGAAAGGGCCCTACTGGGCAGCCCAGGCTGGCTTTGAACTCATGAGCCTTTTGCTTCTGCCTCCTGGATCCTGGGATTACAGACCTGTGCTACTGTTCCTGACTGTTCGGGGATAGGTTTGAAAACAGAGCATGGGGGTGGTGGTGGTAACAATGGACAATGGTTGTTTACGTCACTGGACAGATGATGCAATGTGACATTTACTCAAATTATTTTCCTCCTCACCAGGTCACACTCTAGGGGAGATGAAAAGTGTGTTGGTTGAGTGAGATTCTTCAAAGCTCAGTAGATTCAGAAGTCAAACTATGTGGCACGTATTACTTAACACCTACAAAGGGGAGTGAAATGTTAAAATGAAGAACATCCAGAAGAGGCCTCTTTAACCAGATGTTTAGGATAGAATCAGCAGTGTTGGGACAATGTGATATGTGTTTCTTGCCAATTGATATTTTGAGGACACAAAATCTCCCCTTTAAAATTGTCTTGGAAGCGGTGATCCTGCCCTACCAGGGGCAGTCAGATGAATCCACCCTGAGGGACATTCTACAAAATAAAACACCTGGTGTGGCCTTTCCAGTTTCCTTTTAGACATGTTTCCATCATGTAGCCTGCATTGGTTCTGAACTCACAATCCTCTTGCTTTGGTCTCTGGCATGTTGGGAAAGAATATTCCAGTTCTTTAAATGAAGAAAAAGGTATTATTAAGATAATAGAAAAGTGAGTATAGATTATATATCAGAAAAGTAATAAGTTTGAATTTCCTGAGTGCAAATATTGCACTATGGTGTTTGTATGTATCCAGCACAGTGTGATGGCAGTGTTGTGGAAGAGAATGCCTTTGTTTTTCAGAGGCAGATGGTAAGGAAAACAGAGGATTGTAAACAAAAATGATGCAATGAGAAAGATGTATGAGCGTTGAATTCATTATTTCTTTTGGTTGAAAGAAAAATGTTTCAAAATAAAATTTTTAGAGGAAATAGAACCAAGTTAAGCAAAAGCAACAGAGAGAAAGGAACAGCAGAAATAGAAGCAGTCAGAGGATATAAAACAAATCTGTATTGGGCACCATACATTATTTCATCTAGTTCTCATAAAACCAGGTGAGATTTGATAATTTAACTTCCATTTTCATTGGTGAAGAGGGTGTGGTCTGAAGTCTGAGTGACATGTCCAAGATTAAATAACTCATGGGAGGTTGGATGGGCTGTCGTTCAGCCACGCCTACATTCTCCAGCAGTGACTCATGGCAGAAGTGTGAGAGAGAGCCGTAGATGGAATATACTCTTAGCTTAACATCAATCAGAGCTGACAAAATCACACCTTTACACACCACGATGACCTGTGTCAGCGTGGAGAGTTGGACAAAAATAGGGTTTTGTGGGGTCGTGTTTCCACCCAAAGGGGCTTGTTCACATTGGAGAAACTTGTAACAGTGACTCACGCCTTTTTATTTGTGATGAAGGGTAATTGTGTCACAGCACTTTCCTCTAGACGACACAACACTGAGAGAGGCCAGGGTCTGCTGTGGCCTCAAGAGCATGAGAGTTTGGTAAAAACAGATGAATCAGTGTTGGGGTGTGGATGCCACACTTCCTGGGAAGTTGAAGCTTCTGAGTGATAACTTACAAACAATCCCCTCCCCCCACTACAAACTAAAGTGGAAAAGGAAGATGAATATTACTGAATATATTTGAAAGGAGTGTTCTAAGTGTTTGTTCATGTGTAGGAAAATTTTCATTGTTACCATGATGGGATATAGTGGTATCTGTATATAGCAGAATTTCTTTTTTTTATTATTATGAATAAAGAAGTCACATTTTCTATCCTTGTATATCCTTATTCAAGGTCCCTTCCCCCTCTCACCACATCAGATCATTCTCTCTTCTCCACATTTCCCCATGGGCAGGCTGTCCCAAGGTCCCAATATTTATAGCAGAATTTCAACAGGACACCCTGTAGTAGGAGGTGATTGGCTCACTAGGGCATCACCCTCAGAAGGGATTGATGGAGCTCTCTTGGGAACCTAGTTAGTTCCTACAAGAATGAGTTGTAAAAAGATCCAGACTAACCATCTCCTCTCTCTAAATTCCCACCTCACTATATGGTATATTTCACACACTCCACCTGTCAGACTCCCAGGAAAGGAGAAGGCCCCACCTCCAAAACTGTTACCTAAACAAACTTATTTTCTTTATAATTACGAGGTCCTGCCACTCTGTTATAGCCTCTGAAAATGGAATAATGCAAAAAGGGAAAAGGGTTGAAAAACTTTGACTTTGAGTTTTATAGTTTTTTTAGTGCAAAAAAAAAGATTTCCCTGTGTAAAAAAAAATTCCTAGTAAAATTTCCAAATCGTTAAACTTTGGAATATTAGTTTCAAATGGCTTTTTACCTTCCAGGTTGTAGAAAAGATATTTTCTAAAGACTCATAGCAATTAGGAGTCACAATCTCATCTATTGTCTAAGTAATAAAAACCAGGCATACTCTCTAGGCTTTGGCAATCTTCACTGGACAGAAAAAAAATATTTTCCAAGCTTTGTGAGAAAGCATCAGACAGTCCCCATGGAGCAGAAACTACCACTTTATCCAGGGACATCATGGAAGATGGCCAAACTCTGCCATAAGACCCTAGGACTGATGATCATTCGTTTCAAGCAGATGTTGTGGGGTGGGGGTGAGGGTAGAGATTGTTTCATACCACATTTGGGTTTGGGGGTGTGTCAAAGAACAAGGTTGTGAAATTAGTTCTCTCTTTCTACCTTTATGTGGGCCCCAGAGATAAAACTCAGTTTGCCAGGCTGGTGTGGCAAAAGCCTTTTCCCACTGAGCAGTTTCACCCACTCATTTTCATATTTTAATGCTGCTGAAATTAGAAGATTTATATGGTAGAATATGAACATTGTTGGCTACCAATAGGAGTTGCCTATATTGAATTTGTCCTCAGCTACATATATAGAGCCTGAGACATGTACAGGGTTTCTACCATCCCCTTCCAGGGCACACCCCAGTGCTCTAACTTATTCCCACTAGGCTGTGCCTTCTAAAGGTTCTGGGCCTTTAGAGTAGAACCACCGACTGGGGAATCCAGCCTTTAATATGTGAGCCACTAGGACACACTTACAAAACTCCAGCTTAGTATAATTCACAGTTTAAACGTGGATTCAAAACCATCACTTCAAAAGCTTTTGATTGAGATCCACAAGAATGTGCCACCAAAATTCAAAGATACGATTCAGGAAAGACTGCTGTTTATAGGCAAGGCCAGATTAGGCCATCAATGTATCCAAAGCATTCAGTAACTCTCACTATCAGGAGAGGTTGGTAGGCTGGTTTATACATGATGAAAAATTATCTATGGGTACTAAATGTCTGCATAACCAATGCTTCTGACTGCCATTCAGACTTTTTCCAGTTATTTTATGGCCCCAAGCAGTATCCTTCACATGAATGTACCACGCTGCAATTCAATCTCTTCTATTGCTGGAAATGTGTAGTTTGTTGTTGTTGTTGTTGTTTTTCAAGATGTTTTGATCACAGCCAGATGTTTTCATCTTCAGAAGAATGACATACAGTATGGTTTAAGAATAAAACAGAAAATATCAGCTAATTCTTGTCTTTGTGGGGAAGAGGGATTTTCTGTTTGTCTCAGCTGATGTTCTGCACCTGGCACTGGAGTCCCCCAAAGAGTGGGGCTGTTGGTGAAGACCACAGTCAGATGCATAAACTCTGCATTCATCAGTACCAGTAACTTTTTATCTTAATTCCTTTCATTTATAAAGGCCACTTCTATTTCAGCCAGTGTCTTAGCCACTGTTCTATTGCTATGAAGAGACATCATGACCAAGGCAACTCTTTTTTTAAAAGCATTTAATTGGGGCTTGTTTATAGTTTGGAAGGTTTAGTTCATTATTGTCAGGATAAGGAGCATGGTACTGGAGCACTAGCTGAGAGCTACATAGTGATGCACAGGCAGGCCTTTCAGAGCCTCAAGCCCATCCCCAGTGACAAATCCTCTTCCATCAAGGCTACCCTTCTAACCCTTTCAAAAAGTCCCACTCCCTGGTGACTAAGCATTCAAATGGGGGAGTCATTTTGGTTCAAAGCAGCACAGCTGCTTTATCTAAAATGCATTTCAGCTATAAAAGCCCTGGGAAAAGGAAACACAGCTGGTGGGCTGTTTTGTTTTTGTCCTTGTTCTTGACCAAGGCATTGAACCCAGGCCCAGGTACACCAAAGGCCTGCTGCTCTACCACTGGGTATGTCACTGTTCCTCAGTGATGGTGGAGTCTTAATTCTTTTCTTGAGTTTCTTAGTATATTTTCTCTGTGTGCAGATAGGACTGACAGCACTATTATTTTAAAATGAAAGAGGAATCGAATCTCTACACGCCCATACATTCTATGTCATTCATTCCTTAAAATTATAAAATATTGCACAATATAATTTTCCAAATGGTCTTGTTAATTTTGCCAGGGTACATTAGAATTTTCTATTTTATGTACATTTTTATTGTTGTATATGGATTCATCAGAGGGCCACAACTTAGGGAACCACTGAGTAGCATAGGGGAAACCAGACCCTCCACCAGAGGTGAGAAGACAGTTCTCTGCAGCATGCTTTCACAGCCTTCAGCAAATGGCTTGACCTCTTGGTTTTCTCCTTTTTAAAGTGGGTGTGATAGGAAGTTACTTTATAGGACCAAAGCGAGAATCCTGTAAATTATCACATGTGCAGTGCTTAGAGCAGCCTGGCTTGGGTCTGGGAGCTCAGGAAACAGTGTCTTCAATCAACCTCCTGGTGCTTTGCAAGGCTGATGTGCGAAGACAGATTGTGTTGGTGACATTGAAGGGGAAGAATCTAATAAGAGTCTCTGGGCAGCACTCCCTCTATTACCCTGCCTGGGAAAGCATCCAGCCCTAGGCTGAGGCTCCAGCAACTGGATGGGAAAGTCGGAGGAATAAATTTCTCTAAAAAGGCACTTTACCTTTTGAGACGAAAGGATGCTCCAAGTGCACATCTCTGCTCTGTAGTTTATATAGGAACGAACTGCTTATAGTAACAGCCAGGATCCTCAGAAGTCAGAAGAATGAGGCAGTGGGGACCGTTAGTCCGGAAGGGTCCTGCTTATGCAGCTGCAGGGACAGCATGTATCCCATAGGTCTTGCCACAGCTGCAACTGGACAGTCACATTTCTGAGATCCTGAGCCACAGCTAGGACTCTGTGCAAAGCCTAGTAGCTGGATCTGTAGAGCTGTCATAGAAGATGCTGGGACAGGGTCACCATGTAGCTTCCAATTACTTCCTAATTACATCTTAGGTTATATGACCCACAGAAATGATGGGTGCGCAAAACGTAAATATAGTGGTCATTTATTTTATTGACACATACACTTGCCTACATGGAGATTAGTCAGCATTTTGTACCACGATATATTTTAAATTATTCACTTTTGATATTGAGATATTACATTGTTCCTCCTTTCCTTTCACCCCTCTAAATCCTCCTCTGTACCCATCCTTGCTCTCTTTCTATACCACATTTTACGTCTTGATTTACTTAATTCTAGCTAAACAAGTATATGTAGAGTGCAAACTCTGCCAGGTAATTGCTGGTGTCTGTATCTTGAATGAATAACATTGAAAATCTAAAGATCATAGACACCGAGTACACTAAAAAAGCATAAAGACATAAAGAAAGAAAGACTCTGTCATGGTTTGAATTTGAAATGTCCCCATAGGCCCAGATGTTAAGTGCTGTTCCGCTAGCTACAGGCACTATTTTGGGAGGCTGTTGGATGGGGCCTATCTGGCAGAAGTAGGTTACTAGGGCCAGGCCACTGAAGCTTGTAAACCTGGACCCTGCTCAAAACCAAAATCGGTCTGCTTCCTGCTCTGTCCCAGAGCAAGAAGCCATCACCAACTCTGTCATGATGTCACCACCAAATGAACTGAAATGCCCCGAGACTGAGCCTAGATAACTCTCTTCCCCCCTTAAACTGTACTGTTAAATATTTCACCAGAGCAGTAAAAAAGTCATCAATAGAGGACCAGGGAGGAAACACTGACAAGTCCCTTAGCATAAGGAGCTGGACCAGCAGCCTGAGAGGATGTGCAATTATGCAGCTGCCCAGTCATATACAGGGACTCTACATCCTGAAGGAACAATGTTCAGTTGGGTTTTTACCATGCAATGCTGAGAAACTTTACCTCAACGCAACTCCACTTTCTTCATCCATGAAAAGGGGCCATTTCACTGGGTTTCATAATGGCTAAATAAGATAATATGTTTGTAGTCATATTTGCTTACTAGATGCTGTCCTGTTGATCCTCAGCTAGTGGTGACAGCGGATTCCATTATTATTGCTGTTGCCCTTTACTTATAACACCTGGGGACACCAGAAGGCACCTGTAGGTTCATGTGGATGAGCATGAGGAGGCCAAAGCTAATCATTGGTCTGGCTCCTGTATTTTTTTTCTACAACAGTAGTTTTCAAAAGGCAGGTTCTTCAACCACCAGCGGCAAATTATGCAGACATGTTAGAAATGTAAACCTTGGGCCTCATCCAAAAATAACAAGATCAGAAACTCTGGGCTGGCAGGTTGAATAGTCTATGCTGAAATGTGCCTCCTGGTGTCTCTATTGCTTACAAGATTGAGAAATGCTGTTCTACAGGTAGATGGCAAGATTTCAAAAAGAAATTTGAATACAGAATGTAAAGGGACCAAGAGAGCCAATAACTTCAGCCAAGAACACAATTGTTTGATGACAAAGAAGGAGGCATCCCTCAAATCCTTTGTTATTTCAACAATATAAGATGCATTGGAAACCATCACATGTTTTATTGTTTAGAGGTATTGGATGACAAAGAACTGGGTCATAACTTATGTGCTGGGGATTCAGGTTTACTCTTATCATTGATGTTCCAGTCCTGGGAAACTGCACAAACTTTATTTTTCTTTGAGATAGAGTCTCACTGTGTAGTCTTAGCTAACTGTGTAGATCAGGTTGTCCTCCAACTCAGAGATTCCCTCTGCCTCCTGAGTGCTGGGACCAGTGGTGTGTGGTATAGTTGTATAGTTTTCAAGCTATTACTTGCTGGTCTTCTTCAGGATAATGGAACACCTCCTATTCACAGTATAATCTTGGCAAGGGCAGCTCATGGCTTTAAATTTGGTTTCCTATTCTTTGGCAATTCTCCCATTAGGAAACAATGTGTATGGAGGGATTCATGCCCATCCTCCTGAATGGAGAGGAGATAGACTGCTGGGGCAGATCGCAGTATGACACTGGTGACCGGATATGACTGTATAAAGGTCAGCCAGGTGGACCTTTCACAGGGTTTTCTATCCAGACCTTCTGTCTAGGAGCTTGGATGTTTTGCTGCTAGAAGCTCAAGTCACCTGGAGATACTAGAGTAAGAGTCCTGCAGCTGTTGAAGTTTTTCCATAGAGGACCCTACAGGCATCTGGGAGCTGGGACAAGCCAGCCCTGCTGCATACTTGAGTTCAGTAACTCACAGAATCAGTGATTCATTAAAATTGTCCATTAAGTATCTAGGTTATGTCAAGTGAATGTCAAAATTCTCTATTAATTTAATTCAATGTCTTTTGTAATAATTATGAGATATTTGTCATGAAAAATGTAGAAGTCTATGTCCTTAAATAAGCCAACTATCTAGAAATGAACTTTTGTATGAAGCACCACACTAGCTTTTAATTGCACAGTGGTTAAATTAACATGTGTATGATGTCTAACAGGCAACCAGTCGAGGCATGATCAAATCTATGAAGCAAAGATGTTTATTGATTCATCACCACATGAGTTTCTGCAGTTGCTTTGTGAAGGATATTAACATATAGCTTCTTAGAGGGGTATTTAGTAAGGGACCATTTTTTATTTAATTAAATTTTTTCCCCATTTTCCAATGCAGCATCTTTATTTATTTATTTATTTATTTTCAGCTTCAAGGAATGCCAGGTTAAGACTAGCCAGAACTGCTGAGAAAATCTAACCATCTTCCTCTAATATCCTAATCCTTCCATTGAAATATGAAGTAACAACTAAAGATCATCAAATTTGAGAAAAAATAAGATGAGGAGGGAGACTGGAAATCAGAGCACTGATCTCTGAGTAAACAGAGGTGAAGAAATAGAAAACAGACTTCAAAATTCTAATTCCTAGTTGAGGGGCTATTAGCAGTCAGTTTTCTTCAGGAGTGTGGTCCCTGCTAGGTCTCCCATGGTCCAGTGGTTGATTCCACATCCCTGCCAAACAAGGGCGACGCACGAGTTATGAGACGGAAGATGAGAAGGAGGGGGAAAAGAAAGAAGAGGAGGAGGAGGAAAAGGAGGAGGAGAAAGAGAAGGAGGAGGAGGCGGCAGAAAAGTTGGGAGTGAAATATGAAATTCTCAAAGAATAATTTTTAAAAATCTAACTCTCAAGATTCCCACGTACCTTTCAGAAAGATAAAACATGACATTACAAGAGTGAGCTGTCATTTTAAAAAGCAATCTGAAAATAAAGAGCAGCATATCATTATTACGTATGGGCATCATGAATAAAATAAGGGGCTTTGATGAAGCTTCAGCTGGTAAAGCACCTGCTATCTAAGCATAACGACCTAATTTCCAGAACCCAGGTAGAAGCTGCTGTGGAGGCACCGTGGGGCTGGGGAGGCAGAGAAAAGAAGGTCCCGGGCAGTGAATGGCCCACTAGTCTAGCTCAATAGACAAATCCCAGATTCAGATACCCTGACTCAAAACATAAGGTGGAGAGGGAGCCACTGAGGAAAACACTAGACACTGGTCTCTGGTTTTCATACACATGTGCATCTGCAAGCACATGTAAACATAAACACATACACATTACACAAATGTACATATGATACACACATATACACATACAAGTTATAGAAGCCTCCCCCCAAAAAACCCACTGAGTCATATCATTAAGTAGATGGTCAGTGTACATTTCTGAGTGGGGGGGTCACTGAGCTAAGGTTACTGGGAATTTATCTTCCAGGAACTGGAGTCAGAGACAAATGGCTAGTGGGTACCAAGATGGATGCCTAGCACAAAACAGAGATTCTTTAGCCTGTTACAATAATATATACCCCTGATGAATGTAGGAATAGCTGAACAGTATAAAGTATATTGGAATAAGTCACTAAATTAGAATATTAAATGATGCTGGGAGCAGCAGTGCAACCTTGGATTTGAGTTTGTAGGAGGATCAGGAATTCAAGGTCAATTTTGACTACATCTGGAATTTGAAGGCAGTTTGGGCTATATGAGGCCCCCCACCTCAAAAACCCAAACCAAGTCAGAACAGTATAAAATGACTCAAAATATGATCACATCAATTGTGAGTGGGTCAACTGATTAATAGTTATTGATGATTTTAAAAATCCTCTTAGTAGGTTAAAATGATTGCTATTTTTTTCAACTTGATAAAGGATATTTACCAGAAAGGAATGGCAACTACCTTTCTCAAGTGTGTGTGTGTGTGTGTGTGTGTGTGTGTGTGTGTGTGTGTGTGTGTTGATGGAGATTGACCCAAAGCCTTAGGAATGCTAGGCACTGAATCCTTATTTATTAAGCTATATCCTTTGTTTTTTTAAAAATTTGCGATAGAGCATCACTAAATTACCCAGGCTGGCCTTCAATTTGTTCTGTTAGTCCAGGCTGGCCTCAAATTTATTCTGTAGCCCAGGCACACCTTAACCTGGTGATCCTCTCGCCTCAGCTTCCTGAGTAGCTGGATTATAGGCCTGCAACACCAGTCCTAACCCAGTCAGCCACTATGTTAACTGCAAAACTTCGCTTGTTTCTATGTCAAGTCCCAACACTACTCTTCTCTGCTTTTGCTCTGATAGTCACAATAATAATCCAGGAAATTCCTTAATTTTTTTTATACACAGTATATGTCTGGATTTGACAAGCTTTCCTTCCTAGTCAGACACTAAGTATTTTAGATTTTGCAGGCCAGTCTGGTCTCTGTGGAGACACCTGAGCTTGTGGCTGTAGGGGAAGCTACCTTAGACAATATGTAAAGAAGTAAGAACGATGAGTGTCAAGTCTGACAGAAGCAAATTTGACATAAGGATTCTAGAAAAAAAAAGCTAACACAGAAGCACATGTGTGTAAAATGACTGTCTGGTGAGAGAAGTCAGCAGAATGTCAGCGTTGAACTAGTAAGGTTACTGACATGAGGCAAATATAAACACTTCGAAGTATTCTGATGGAGACAGGAATAGATGTTAGAAATGGATATGATGAAAAGATCCAATTTATAGAAAGCAATGACGCTGTGAAAAAGAAGAATAAACAATAAGAAGAAACTCACTAATTCTAGATAAAGGAAAGTATAAAAACACACAAAAAAGACTTGAAATAGCAGGGAGAACTAATGTTAATGGGTTTTATAATTTTTAGTTAACACTCTAGGTCAGCCTACAAAAGAACTGGTTTCATCATGAGGTCATCACACACATATGTCATTATACTTTGTTCTCATCCATCCATCTGCTGATGGGCATCTAGGTTTGTTCTATTTCTTGGCTACTTTAAATAGTGCAGCTATGAGCATGAAAGTGTAAGTATCTCTGTGGTGTGTTCACAGTCCTGAGTTTATTCCAGGGTGCTAATGCTGGTCACACGCTAATTTTAGTTTCGGTTTTTGTTGTGAGGGAGGCTTCATACCCATTTCCATATTGACTGCACAAGTCTATATGCCTAATAGGAGTGAATAAGATTTCCTTTTCCCTAAATCCTTTTCAGCATTTGTGTATGTGTGTGTGTGTGTGAACTCTTCTAAGTATAATATTAGAAGAATTTCAATCTAGAAAATGGACATACACATACACACAGGGTTATTAAAATTTAATTAGTAAAACTGAATTGCATGCTAGCCTTTGGGTCTACTTGTCTTCTCTTTTGCCTGTGGGGGCTGTCTTGAAAAGGTCTTAGTAAAAATATTCATATTTAAAAATATTAATAATGGTGCAGCTTAAACTACATTCTGAAGTAAGTGTGCCAACAAATTTACCCCTTCAAAATACAGCTGTGATTTGGAGTGTCCTTGGGGTAAGCCCTCCCTGACCTTTGTTTTATGGTATAGTTACTTCTTTTCTCTGGTATTGTTGCAGAGTGAGACTGCACAATCTTACTCACCCAAGGTTCCTTCTCCTGCTGCCGTTTTTTAAACTTCTTTCTGTTGATCCTTTGTGTCTTTAACATCATGTGCCTCAATACCACTCATTTCTCCCCCTTCATATCTGCCCTTGCAACCCTCCCCCAAAATAAAATAAAATTTAAGAAATAAAAAGGAAAAATCAGTTTCATCGTGGAAGCTGTAGTGTAACACAGAGTCACACAATAAAGCCTTTTATCCATATATCTTTACCTGTGTTTATTGCAAAGAGACATTGTTCTGGTTTGAGGCCTCTGGTTTCTGCTACACTATCAATGCTGGGCCTCACTGGGCTCCTTGGGTATCCTGTGTTGCCCTGTGTTATCAGAGACCCTGCAGCTTTGGGTCTGCAGGACCAGCTCCTGCATATGCTTCAGCAGATCAGAGATGGGATGGATGTTGGGGTGTACCAACTCATAACCCTGGTTCTGGGCCTGGGTAGTTTCAGGGTTGGTCTGCCTGCTGGCTCAGGGTCAGCTATCCCACACCTATACCATCAAGATCAATCAGCTCTACTGTGTTACCCAGGTGAGGTATAGGGTTCACACTCCCAAATGCTGCAGCTGATGAGGAACAGGGGCAGCTTTCTGCTCTTATGTCCTCAGGGCCATCTTGCTGTACTTTTAAGCTCTGAAATTATACTTCCTATGATGTACTCATTTTTTTCAGTTGAGCATCCCTGCAGGGGTTCAGATGCAACATGGCTACCCATCAATCTCTTTACCAGCTTACCCAGAATTCCCCTGGTTTGTGGTCTAGTGAGATACAAGTTAGAAGCTATCTTGGGAACTGAAGAGAAAGCCAGAAAGAGGATATGAAACAGAAGGGCCCTACTGGGATGCAGGAAGCACATGAGCCAAAGGGGAGAAAAGTTTCTGAGAAGACATACCACCAGGCTGACTCCACAGAGTGTCTGTAAACATCAGGTGGAGGCTCCTCAGCTCAGCTACAGACCAGAGCCACTATGACAGACACCCTCCTCCCCAGATACTCTCTTCCACCCTTAAAATAAAATACATAAGCCAGAGCAGTTATCTTTATTTATCTTGACTCTTAGGCCTAAGCATCTTTTGTAAGAATGCTTGCCTTTTTCTGAGAAAGCTAATTTGTCTTGTCAATCTGCCCTTGTCCCACCCCTTCCCTTCTGGGCTCAGGTTGACTTCACACTTCACCATGGCTTTTCCATCAGTAAACTGTCAATCTCCCTACCGACTCGCCCTCCTCAACTATCTTCTAGGAGGCCATCATGGTGTTCTTCCTAAACGTTTTTTGTAACTCTAAAAGTTTTTATAACTCTACCATCTGAGGGCCTTACTCTGGAACTTTTCAGTGTGTCTTTAAAATTTGTCTGTTGTCTAATCTTTTTTTTAAAAGGCATTTTAAATTTTTTTAAAATTTATTTTACATACCAACCAGTGTTCCTTCTTTCCTCTCTTACTTTTCTCTCCTCTATCTTCTTCCTACCCCCCCACCCCACCCAGTCTACTCAGAAAGGGTAAGGCCTTCCATGGAAGTCAACCCAACAACGCATGGCATATGAAGCTGAGTCAGGACTAAGCTCTCCCTGCTGCATCAAGTCTAAGTAAGGCATCCCACCAGAGGGAGTAGGTGCCAAGATGCCAGCTCATGTGCCAGGGACAGCTCCTGGTCCCACTGCTAGCAGCCCCACAACAGACCAGGCTACTCAACTGTTACCCACATGCAGAGGGCCTAGGTGGGTCTCATGTAGGCTCCCTCCCTGTTGGTCTAGGGTCTATGAGCTTCCACTAGTTCAAGCCAGCTTCTCTGTGGGTTTCCTTGTCATGATCTTGACACTGCCCCTCCCTCTCCCCCACCCTCCCATAGACTTCTTCCTTCCTTTCTTCAATGGGACTCCAGGAGCTAGGCCCAATGCTAGGCTGTGGATCTGTGCATCTGTGTCCATCAGTTACTGGATGAAGTTCTATGATCACAATTAGGATAGTCACCAATCTGATTACAGGAGATGGCCAGTTCAGGCACCTTTTCCACTATAGTTAGGAGTCTTAGCTGGGGTCATCCTTGTGGATTCCTGGGAGTTTCCCTGGCACCAGGTTTCTCCTAACCATATAATGGCCCTCTCTATCAAGAAGTCTTCTTCATCGCTTTCCTCTGTGTTCCTACTCCAACTTGATCATCCCGATTGATCCCTTTATCCTCTCTTATTTACCCTCTCCTTTTGCACCCGGTTTACCCAGAAAATTACATCTATTTCCCATTCCCAGGCGATCCATGCATCTCTCTTAGGGTCCCACTTGTTACCTAGTTTCTCTAAAGCTGTGGGTTGTAACCTGATTATCATTTGCTTTACACCTACTACCCACTTATTAGTGAGTACATACTGTGTTTGTCTTTCTGGGTCTGAGTTACCTCACTCAAGGTGGCTTTTTTCCCCTAATTCTATCCATTTACCCGCAAATTTCATGATGTCATTATTTTTTACTGTTGAATAATACTCCATTGTGTAAATGAAAAGATGGCTCAGCCGTTAGAGACTAAGTTCACAACCAAAAATATCAGAATTGTCTAACCTTTATTAACCACTTTGGTATCATCTTTCAAACATCCATCCTGTTCTCTCCATAAAACCTACCATTAATAACCATCACAAAAATCCCCTAGCTCTTTTAATGTACTGAATCCAGAGTAGATTAGCTGGCTTCTAATGCTTTACATCTTATCTGTGGCTCCTTGAATGCAGATGAAAAAAACAAAATTCATCTATGAAGACTGCTACAATTCTGTTACAACTCAATGGCTTTTTCACAGTTGAGGACTGTGCAACTACCACCCCAATCTAATTTTGGAACACTTTCTTCTCCGTTGAAATAGATTCTGTCCCCATTCCAAACCTAAGCTGTCACCCAGCTGCTTTTTCTACAAATTTGTGTGTTCTGGACATTTCATACACATGGAGTCATATAGTGTTTGACCTTTGTATCTGGCTTCTTGGACTCAGCCTACCATAGTCAAAGTTCTCCCAAGTTATAATATGTATAAGAACCACATTTCTTTTTCATCAGTTAATGGATATGTAGGTTGATTCCTGTTTCTCCACAGCCTCATCAACATACGCTGCTGTCTTCCTTCTGTCTTTTGATTACAGCTATTCTCATGGGTGTGAAGTCTTCCATTGCTTTTGATCTGCATTTCTCTCATGTTGTTGAACATATTGGCATATACTTAAATTGGCATCTCTATGTTTTCTTTGGAGAGATATTAGTTAAAACCCTTTGTCCAGTTTTAGAGTAATTATCTTTTTATTTTTATATTATGGTAATTCCTTAAATTATCTGGCCAGCAGTTCTTCTTAGAGATATGACCTGTGTTTTCTTCCATTCTCTACATGGGCTTTCTGCTTTCTCGAGGAAACTGCAGCACAAAAGATTTTAATTTGGTTGGAGACCAAATTATGTATTTCTCTTTTGTTGTTTGTGGTTTTGGCATTGTAAGAAATTGTTGCTTTATTTAAGGTCATGAGAATCTAATCCCATTTTTTTTTTTGTTAAGGGTTTTATAAGTTTTGGTAATTTTAGTTCCTTTGCTTAGTCAAATGACATTTTTAAAGTTAGTTTTTAGTATAAAATATAAGTCATTTTTTTAATGGATGCTACTGAAAGCAGAAGTGGATTTTTTAAAAGACAAAGTCTCTGTATAGCCCAGGCTGGTCTGGGAATCACTACAATCCATGCTGAGCCTTTTGACCTTCCTCCATCTCTTTCCCTAATGTGATAGTTTACTGTTCCCTATAGATGGTCAATAAAGATATTTAATAAATGATCTGTACAAGTTTTTTATTAGTGAGCCATTATCTGTGATCAATAGAAATCATAGCAATAGATCATGACAGAACTATAATCCAGGACCAATTGAGAGGAACTTCAGGTAGATTTATATGATCAGCCTTAGAGAACCAGAAATGGCTAAAGCCAGTTTACACTGAGCAATCAATCCATAGGAAAGCGCTGCTTAACCTGCCCTAATCAGGACTCACTGCCTTAAAACACATGGATGAACCCCCCTCCACAAACTCACAAGGAATTCCCAAGCTGCACAAGGTCCTAAGTTTAACTCCTAGCACAAACAGCAACAGGAATAAAACCCCTGAGTTTCCAAACAGCTGGATCTAGAATCAGCAGATAACAGAAAGTAAAGCAATTAAATTCTAGAAGTTATACATTTCATGTTTTTTACAAAATTCAACATCCAACTTTTCTGATTTAAATGAAAAATACCAACACCGGCATTTCTTTTGGATAACATGCTCATAGTACTTGAGTATATGGCCTAAATTTTCACTCGAGTCAGCTGAGCAATAGACGGGTTTTCTCTGTATCTCCCTCATTTACCTGTTAGTAAACCTTTTTTGTTTGTTTTTTTACCATCCTCTAGCACTACACTCATTGTCTCCACAGCCTCCTAAGAAGCATGCAGAAAATGCTGCAGAGATGCCAGTCTGAGATGAAATTATTCTCTTGTGGCTTCATCATATGCTATCAAATTGTAGAGACATTCCTTGGTTCTCTAAGGTCAGCACTCACCAGGGACAACTTTCTCCTGAGGCTTTTTATCTGGGATGATGGGAATCTGTACTGTATCCTGGTCTCCAAGGCCAGGTCAGTAGGATATCTAAACCCTGAGGGTCAGAAGGAGATAAGTATCAGATCCTTCAAATGCACATAACCTTAGAAAGACAGACTGATAATGAAAGACTGAGGAGTGCAGGGACTAGGGCTTCCGGTCTAGGCATATGGGTCTGATAGGGCAGCCCTGCACCAATCCACGTGGGCCAAACTCATGTCTTCCCAGCTGGTTAGAAGAGATGCTCAGAGAAATCTGAGGATAAACTAATCCACAATCCATTCCCTACACACTGCCAAATGTGTATACTCTAAGATCCAAAGTAGATGCCTGAGATTGTGGCTAGCAGATCCCTTTTCATACTCCTGACACTTTAATTGATAAAATTAGGCACAGCTAGAGAGCAACAATGATAAATAATACTAAAATAGAATGATTATAAAATCTACTATAACAAAACTGCCAGCATTACTACTGTTGAACCCAGGAGCCATTATCTAATAGCAGATACTTGAACCCATGAACTCCGATACGAAACTCCTGATCTGATGACCTAGACAACAGATAAGTGACAAATGGGTGGGTAGTACATATAGCATGAGTACCCTGGACAAAGAGACAATGACATACATACTGGCAGGGCAGTGTGAGATTTTTATCATGCTACTCAGTACTGTGAAAAACATAGAATTTATATTTATTATTTTTGAAATTATCTAATATTTCCAAATTACAGTTACCTATAGGTATCTAAAACTGTTGAAAATAAAATGGCACAATTTGTTTGTTTTTCCTTAATACACCATTGTCTTTTAAATGTATTTTTATTTTATTTGAGTTCATATGTGCATATGATGTATTTTGATCATATTCATCTTTTCACTCCCTCTCAACTTAATTCTCCTCTCTCTCTCTCTCTCTCTCTCTCTCTCTCTCTCTCTCTCTTACCCTCTCTCAATAGCCCACTGAGTTCTATCATTTGTACTGCTCATGTGACTCAATAGGTCAACCATGCTTTAGTGAAAGGTATCACATGTATAAGCACATCATTCACATCACCTCTGCAGTGTTTATCTCAGTTTCTCCCACTCATTTAAGTCCTATGCTTTGCATAAGCCAAGGTCAAGATCCTTGGCTACATTCCAGTGGTCTACCCTTGTCTAAACTCCTGTAGCAGCAGCCGTTTGCTTATAACCTGCTCTCTCTCTTCCTTTTTTTCAAATTTTATTTTTAGTTATAGGTGTATGTGTGTATCCATGTGCACCGTGTGTGTGCAGGAGTCAGTAGAGACCAGAAAGGACATTAAATCCTTGCTGCAAGAGTTATAGGTGGTTGTGAGGCACTATGTGGGTGCAGGAAGCAAAACTTAGGTCCTCTACAAGAAAGGTAAGTGCTCTTAAAGGATGAACCATCTCCGTAGCTTCTCCCATATGTTCTTTATTATGATAAAGAAACAAATTTTATACCTCTATTCCATTAATACTAGACTTAATGACACCAATGGCATTTAAGGCTCAAAATATGTTTGTATTCATATATACCAGCAGTGTCAGTAATGGTAGGATTGTACATATGGAACAATTATTGCAGGCCGGACAAACCTGAAAGGAAAAGTATCGGCTCTGGAGTCCCAAGGCCAGCTTCTCAGGATAAAGGAGATTTATTTGCCCCAGAGGGACAGAGGGCAGGTAATAAAAGACAGGAGATAGAGGACGAGAAAGAAGGGGGAGGGAACAAGGGGATTCTGTATAGAGAGGAGACGGGCGCGGCCCATAGGCAAATGGTGGTTTATAACGGTACGAGGGGAAACCCCATGGTAGGATGATGTGTTTAATTTTAATTGGGCATGTTAATTAGGTGAGCCAAAGGGGAATTTTGATGGCTGGACTTCAATACCTTGATACTTAGACCTTGGTGGTTGTTCTCAGGAGGAGAAAGTGGCCAAATAAGGGAATAGACCTTCAGGGCTAGCTATAGAAATGTAATCTAATGTTTTTAGCAAGTTGGAAGGTGTTGGAAAGAAGGGCAAAGCCCGCCAGAGCCATGTTTGCCAGACCTGGGCTGGCTAGAGTCCTTCAAAACCTACAGCATGTCGCTAAATTTCCAATGCAATCCTAGAAAGTAATAACATGATTCTAGTCCTTTAGATTTTCTGGTAACTTAACCCAAATGAGGCCACAAATGAAATGTGGAGTTTGCCTATGCCCTAATCTTCTATAGTTCATGTTCACAGTCGCCATCCACCCTGCCTCCCAAAGCATAAACTGTGAGCAGTAAGAACAGGAAATCAGGGTTGCCTTGCTCAGGCCTCCATGACCACATTCATTTGTACAGGTCAAATATTACTGATAGTGTGTCTGTCGTCCATACTACTCTGTGAGCTCAGGCAGTCCTGGGACTTCACCTAACTAAGCCTTTGCACTGAGTCCATTCACCCAACTACCGGATGAGCATAGAAAACAAACTTCTCTGTTGGTTCAGTTTCTTCATGTGTAATATAGCAATAAAAACAGTGACTATCTTTGATAACAGTACAAGCCTGGCACCACTTTAGAATTTTGTCTATTTAACGTAGGGGATAAGCACCCATCATATATTTTTTCTACAAGAATACATTTTATATAATCAAAGAAGCATTTTTAAATTCTGGTTATTTTTTATTACATTTTTATTTGTTTTGTGTGCAAGTGTAGAGGTCACAGGGAAGTGTGTGGGAGTCGGTCCTCTCCTACTATGTGGGTTCCAGTATCTAATCCAGACTTTCAGCTTTAAAGGTAGGTACCTTTACCCACTGAACCACCTCACTGGCACCATTGTTCTGTTTTGTTTTGAAATTTCTGCAATGGAAATGCACTATTGATATATCTGACTCCCCATGGGACCTTGTGTATGTCACCAATTCTTTTCTTTGTGGACAACCCTGACTTCATGTGCCTGCTGTCTGAGCAAGAACTGATATCATAGGCACAGCTGAACTCAATCCAGGCCTTTCATTTCATAATCAGAAACCAAGTCAGGAAGAGGACTTTTCATTACGTGTTTACTCCACAGGCCTGGAAAGGGAATTAAAAGATATCTAACAAGAGAATAGAAATAAACAGGGTTTATGCAGTAGCAGAACTTAGTCACAGATGTGGTTGTGGGTATCAAGATGGCAAAGGTGGGAGAAAATGGTTACACAAAGAAGCCTCTAAGATAGAGCAGATCAATTATGTTGAGAATCTCTGGGTTCTCACTGATGGTAGAGAACAATGCTTCAATGCACTAAACGCTAAGAAGTTGAGTAACTGGCTTCAGCCTGATTTCTTTCCTTTGTGCCACTCAAGGTAGTTTAATTGCATATGGGAAAGATAACTTAAAATAAACACCCATTCTCATTTCTTAACAAATCTCTTTCTTCAGAAATGGTTACTCTGTGATCCACTTGATCTTATGATTATTCATGTCCACTTGTCAATACTCTTCACACACCCCTGTCTCAGGAAATAATTTTGCACCTATAGATGACCATCCTTATTGGCTGGCTCAGTATTTGAAGATTTCGCCAAGCTTGGGAAAATATTTGTTTAAAAAATGTGTTTGCAGTGAAATTAACTGGAATTGAACCGCAAATTTCTTGTTGTCCACAAGCATGCCTAGTGATGGAAGGTGCTGGGAGAAGAGAATCTTCAATTTAATCAGCAGTAGGTCCCAAGGGTTCTAATACTGACTTGATAGATAAGATATGCCCAGTGTTGTAACAGAGGCATGACTATTCTGGGGGTGACCAAGTGCTTCCTTAATGAATGTAAGGCCCACTTCTACCAGGTATGTGTTATACCCAATCAAAAGCTGATGACCAAAGAGGTCACAAGCCATAGGAGGAAACTATGACTGATGCTTTTTTGAGCAGACATGTTGTTAAATGACTTCCTAAATACTCATGTTCATATTCATAGACTAGCACAAATCTTAGCCTTAATCAGAGAAGACTCACTTGGCAGTGGGCTATTTTTAGAGACTTACAGCCCAACAAAGTGCTGGGAATCTGGGATGCAGAGTATTCAACCTTAAAATGGAATATTCCTGTCACTTGCTCTTAGGCCCAGGGATAGACCATAAGAGCTGGAAATGGGGAAGAGCACTGTCACTTGGTGTCTTCTGGATATGACATGCCTTTGAATCACAAACACACAGAAGTTCTCACCACTTGCAGAGGATGTGAAAGCAGAGGCAGCTATCTGAGAAGAAGACAGTCAGAGAAGACAGCCAGCAGGCATCGGGGTAGATGAGAGTGAGTGATGAGAAGACATAATCGTAATTGAGAGTAGACAAATCAGAAACTTCCCCACATGAAAAGCTAATACAAAGCTATTAAACATATACATACCTTTTCTCCCATCCCCCTTCACATTTCCTTGCTTTGGCTTGAAATAGGGTCTTGCTATTATATAGTTTGGGCTACTTTCCAAGTTTCCATTCTTCTGCCTGAGTCTCTGAGTTCAGAGATTACGTTCATTTACCACTATACCTGACTAATCAGACTTCCTTTTGTTATTACTGCCTAAATAATATATGTGACAGCTATTTCTATAACACTTATGTTGTAGTAGAGATGTTAAGTAACCTAGAGTCGATCCAAATACACATGAAAACTTGCGTGAGTCCCATGTAATACTACATACACCATTTTATATAGGGACCTGAACAGCGATGGATTTTGATGTTCAATGGCATCCTGAAACCTATCTTTCACAGACAATGAAGATGACTATACTAGTGTCCACTGCACAGTGGCACTGCTGTACTAGGAAAATGAGGTAAAAGCACAGACATGTTTACCCTTAGCTTCTACCTTACACCATTTGGCTCAAAGATGACTGACAGGAGTCTAATAATACAGGGGAGAAATACTTGATTCATTTCAGGGAACTTCTAGGGGGGTTTATTCTCATTTTGTTTTGTTCCGAAGACTTCAAACAAACTTGGATGCTAGTCGAACTACTTCCTCGGGTCCGGTACTCCAATTCTCTGGTCTGGTCTGCACCTAAACAGGTTTTTATTCCATTTTTATCTGACTCTGGACACTGTTTCTTCTTCTTACTCTACCAGTAACATTTCCAACAGGATGTTGCCAGTTTTTAGTGGATTTGGATGAGGATATGTGATAACCAGTATGGGACCAGGGTGGCATAACTTTCAAAGGCCCAAGTCACCCTTTCTTTCCTCCCTCCAGCCAGGCTCTACTTCCTAAAGGCACCACAGACCTCAAGGTGGCACCACAGGCGGGGTGGGGGTAGGGCAGGGTGGGTGGAGGAGTGTGGGTGGCTAAGCGTTCATAGCAGGAGCCTGGATTCCTGACACTTCAGATTCAAATGCTAACAGTTTAATGCCAAGGATTCTTTATTTTATTATTATTATTTTTTTTAAAATAACCAGTAGAAACAGATTATTTCTCTCTCTCTCTCTCTCTCTCTCTCTCTCTCTCTCTCTCTCTCTCTCTCACACACACACACACACACACACACACACACACTCCTAAACCCACAACAACATAGTCACATTTCATATATCCACACTTTCTGTTAGGGCCAAGCATTTGTACATACAGTTCCCAGGACAAAGACTCCATTATTTGAACAGGAGAGAAATGCATTGTTTACTCTCTAAGGCTTTTCAAGTCATACATCTAGATGTCTCCAGCTCTGTACCCCAAATCTTCTGACTATGCCCTCTCCTGAGAGGGGGTGCATTTTCAGGGGGAGCTACTGCAGGAAAACTGGTGGTGCTGACCACATGCTGTGTTTGTGAACTTGTGGGTGAACTAAAATGAAAACAAAACAAAGGTTGACAACCAGTGTTGCCCAGGGCAACAGATCGCATCTGGCCCGATGTGGTTTTAGGGCAGCATGCTCTGCTGTTCATTTCTAGTTATTTTTTTCCTTCCCTGTTACTTTCAGGCAAAACATATTAAATATAAGGTGTGGAGGAAAAGGGTGTAGAGGAAGCATAAAAAACTAGAGTGCTAATAAGTCACTCAGGCTTTATAGCTGGGCATAGGGGGTGGAGGTGAGAGGCTGAGGGGGTGAGAGGGCAGGGGTGGGGAAGAGAGAGTGAAGGGATGGGTATACACCTTTAATCCCAGCACTTGGAGGCAGAGGCAGGCAGATCTGAGTTTGAGCCCAGTTTGGTCTACAGGATTAGTTGCAGGACGGCCAGGGCTGCCTAGAGAAACCCTATCTTGAAAACAAACAACAAACCAAAACAACAAACAACACCACCACCAACGAAACCACTTGGGATTCAAATATGAATTTAATAGAGTTAGAGATAAACTCTAGCACACTCTTTCCTTCCCTGTCTTTTAGCTAACATCAGAACTCACCCAGTACCTCCCTCCCCCATTGGCCTGCATTACCTCCTGCTGCCCTCCACTTCCACAGATACCAGCCCCATACAGCTTGAGCTGTGGCTGAGCTCAGCTGTGCCGTTCACGAAAAACCCTAATGGATCTGGGAAAGTGTTTGAAAAAAAAAAATCACGTATTAATGATTTTACTCTTGCATGAATTTGTGATACTTTCAAGTAATTAACATTCATTAGATGGTATTTTTGGATTTTTCACCAAATATGTGGTTAGAATTAATGCAAAATTATGTTTAATAATTTTTTATGTGACTTCTAAAAAATTCAAAGTTCCACGTGTGGTGTGTATTGTATGTGATGACTAGGTCTGGCCTGGAGTGTTCAGTTACCTCAGCCTTTGTCTCATGGTTGGACACATCCCATGAGTACAGTCTGAATATTACTCACGACTGTTCCATTTCCCTCTCACTGCATGCTTTGCTCTAGCCCTGCTACCCTGTTCCATGTGTCTGGTGTCTGATGCAGCCTCCTCCCACTGGGCCACCTAGACATAGCTTTATTCTTCAAAACACATGTAGGCGCCACCAAACACTGCCTTCTCCATCACATTGTCTTCACTGCATGAGTGTTGCACCTACCAGGGTACATTATACATTATCCTGTGTTTATTTGTAAGCTGTACTATCTTTTGGGCATGAGAAGCCATATTTTATACCTTTCCTACTGGTACCTGGTTGACTCTCAATAGATAAAAATAGTTGAAATAAAGCTAGGAGGTGATGGCTCATGGTCTTTAATCCCAGCACTCAGGAGGCAGAGGTAGGGGGATCTCTGTGAGTTTGAGGTCTCAGCCTCTTGTCTGCAGAGTAAGTTCCAAGACAGCATGGCTACACAGAGAAACCCTGCCTCAAATGACCCCCCCCAAAAAAAAACCAAGTTGAAACAGGGAGAAAAACCAAAGTTCCAACTATATTGCATTGAAAGAATTTTCATCTAAATAAAACATATGTTATATACTAGCCCCAACTCCATCAACTGACTTTAGGAAATGATCTCGTGGGGTCACTTTGTCCGGTAGTCACCCCACTGGGCTTCCTTGACTAACACAGCCCCCACAACTTCACTTCTGCTTGTTGTTACAATAAGGGAAAGAAAAGCCACAAAATTCTAAACGTACAAAGAGCCAAGTCTTGGCTTGCTGATTCCTGTCATTTATGGAACTGAATCAGAAGCACACAGTAAAAGATGGGCCTATGGCGATAAAGGCGGTCCAACCCCTTCCCCGAAGAAGTCACCATACTAAGACGAAAACAACACTCAGCATAGCTGGTCCCTTGACCTAACTGCCAGCTATGAATGTTCAGAGCAGAGATAAGGAGCTGTTAATAGAACAAATACAGTAGGCATAGATAAACTCAGAAAAGTAGTTGTGAAAATATGTGAAATAACTAGAGATATTTTGTGGGATGTCTCTCATCCTGTCTCATCTACACAATTTGTTCTTTTGGAATGACAGTGGAAGAATCAAAGACTATATTTTTTCGGAGAAGAACAGAGTATATCCTATGAAGGCACCCTTTGACCCCTGAGAGGTCTCGACCCATAGGTTGAAAACCTTGGTCAGTGGCCTTTTATAGGCATACCACTCCCATCACGTCACAGTCACACATCCTGACTGGTTACCAAGTGAAAGAAAATGTGGATTATCTCCAACTCCACTAGCAAAACTACTTTTTAACTTTCAGCTTTTCAAACATCTTACCCTTAGCCCTGATATTTCCAGTAGCTTCTAGGAGATCCTTGATTTGAAATCTAGCTGCCTAGTGAGAATGCATACTTTTATTCCAAATCTGGCTTTAGATTTTGAAAACAGAAACTCTTTTACCTCTGGGCACAAAAAGTTCTGTGCTGAGGAAGGGCCTTATCCTGCCTCCCCTGGGGCCCATATTTCTATGTGGCAGTTGTAGAAGACCTATATTGCAGTGTCTGTATCACTGACTAACAATGTATGTATGAATACAGGGTTCCTCGGGGCTAATTTCTTCCTTTACACGTGTTAATGACAATGTAAGGTGTCTTGTGACTGTCTATCCCAGAATTGGAACAGTGCTGATTAGCAGACTATGTTCTTAAATTAGCAAGATTAGGATAGTTTAAGTCTTAAGGATCCCCAAAGGTCTTGTTTTATGTCCCATTTCTTAAATGGTAAAATCTTATATAAATTTCTGAGGCTCTTTAACTATCACTATTTAATTTGTAAAATGGGATAATAAACAGTATTTCTTATGCTTACTTAGCCTTGAATAGGACAAGGTGGTGTGTTATGGGTAGGAACTAATTCATACTTCACACCCATCCCCTAAACTGAACTTTGGTTACCTCTTTTCTAACTTCCCACCACAGCAGATAGCAATCTCACATTCTAGCCATTTAGGCCAAAACATTCAAGGATATCCTTAGAACTTACTTCTCTTATATGTCATATCCACTGTCAGGAATGATGGACAGGATCAGAGGTACTGACCATATCTTCTATCTCTACATTAGGATGCAGAAGAGGTAAGAACTTGTTAGTATGAATCCAAAGTTCTGTTCTGGGGAGTGGAAAGACACAGTTTGCTAGGAAATAAAGGAGCAAAGGGGTCTTCGGCGAAAGTGGAGGGGGGCAGGTACATCATGAACTCATTATTTGCATTCATATGGATTGGCTATTCGTGAAAGTTTTTGTTGCTGTTGTTGTTTTGGTTTTGAGTTTTTGTCTTATCATTGTTGCTTTTTTTTAAGGCTCTCAAATTGAGCAAAACTGGAGGCATGAGCTTAGCGAACCCCATTTATTTTAATTGGAAGGTGAGTTTTATATGAGGTTTCTTTTACAGTACAGTTTGTCTTTCCAACCTTCACAGAAGACTGGGGTGATAGGGAATGTGAAATTTACTGGGGAGTTTTTAAGTAATTTGAAACATTTTGGGAGACATTGGATGTGAATTCTGGATTGTTAGCCGATTGTCGTAGGGATGGCATGCCAAATCAGGAAATAAATTCTGTAATTAATATGTGGATGCTCTGATCCATTCAGAAAAGGTATCAATGGTAACTAAGAAATGTCTGTAGCTCTTGATGGGTTCATATGGAAGAAGTCTATCTGTCAAGCCATGGACTGGCAGAAGGCTTTGGATTTGGTAAGAGGGAAACTGAGGTTTGATGGGTTTGTTTGTTTGTTTTTCATATATCACAAGTGTCTATCCAGGCTTTAAGGAGCTGTCAGTCTCAGGGTTGGAGGGGAACATGATTTTGTAGGAATAAACTTAGGGTTCAATTAGGTGAATTAATTGGTGTATGTGTAAAACAACTTGGGAGATGGGGTAGGAGTTGGGGTTGATGATAGGCAAAAGAGAGTCAGGGGTGGATGAATGTCTGGATGTGTGAGAGCTATTACTTGGGCTAGTTTATCAGCATGTTTTGTCAAGGTTTTTTTTTTTTGATGGATTATTGCTGTGCTGGAAGAATGAAAGGATAGTATCCAAAGTGTCCTGGACAAGGGAGGCATTGATGATGGGGTCACTTGAACAGAGTCAAGAAGTTAGGCACGCAAGGTCTAGACCTGGGAGGATGACTGAGTGAGAAAAACTCAACGACTGAGATCTGTGCTCGAATTACATGACTACAGGTGATTGACGGGGGAGGACCAAGTGCACTGTGGGTGGAGCCACCCTTGTGCTGGTGGTTCTGGGTTCTATTATAATAAAGCGGATTGAGCAAGCCTTGAGGAGCAAGCTAGTAAGCAGCACTCCTCTATGGCCTCTGCATTATCTCCTGCCTCCAGGTTGCTGTCCTGCTTGAGTTCTTGTCCTGACTTCCTTTGATGATGAACTGTGATATGGAAGCATAAGCCAAATAAATCTATTCCCCTTCAAGTTACTTTTAATCATGGTGTTTCAACGGTAACCCTAACTAGGATGTATGGTCAGGGGAAATTGACAGGTCTGATGTGAGAGGGAGAGGCCAAGGTGGCTCTAAGTGAGCTGGCATATTTGAACCTTATTTTTATTGACATGGTACCCCAAGTAATAAGATGTTGAGAAGAGTAATGATATCTATCTATCTATATCTATATATAATCTATATGTATATGTATGTATACATATATATATATATATATATATATATATATATATAGCCAGGGGGACAGTTCCCCTGCAATTAAGCACTTATCTCCAGCACACAGACCTATCTATAATGAGTCTCTAAGACCAAATCAGAAAGATTTCCAATAGAGTTAGAGAAAAGATTAGACTTACTACTTTGTTGATTTAATCAAGCCAGAAAACTGCCATGAGGAATTTGGATATAATAAAGATAAGAATGAAAACAGGATTAGGTCAAAGGAGATTACATTTCACAAGATAAAGCTGAGGCTGGTATCTTTCTTTTCTTCGATCTACAGTCAAACAAGTCTGGTGTTGTTTTCCTGTTCTGCTTGGCTGTCTCTCATTCATTCTCCTACTCTGGTCTTCTGCAGGGACCTGCTATATGGTCATACAGAACACAACTAGGTCTCATAATACAGTTCTTCAGTCACATGTAGAATTATCATTGTCTGGTTTCTCCTGACTTCTAGGCTACAAGCTCACAGAGGACCCAGTTTTTCCCTCATCTGAGCCCTGGTGCTTGATGTAGAGTGCTGTTATCAAACTTCCCCAGGCCAGTGTCAGCTCTGAAAGTTATTCTCTACATGTATTTCTGCACTTTCATTTTGTCAGTGACCAAGAGGAGTTACAGTAGTCCAAGAGTCTAGATGTGGAGATTGATATCATATTTCAGCCATCTCAATGTCTGGTACACCATACATGTTAAGCATCCCTAACTCTGAAAACCTCAAATCCCAAATCTTCCAAAATCTGAAATATTTTGGAGCACTAACATAAAAATCATAATCACACATGACAGTTAAGAGTTAAAATATAATTATAGGAGGCTGGAGAGATGGCTTAGCAGTTAAGAGCACTGTATGTTCTTCCAAAGGAGCCAGGTTCAATTCCCAGCACCAACACAGCAGCTCATAAGTGTCTATAACTCTAGTTTCAGGGGACCCTACAATCTCATATAGAAATATATTCAGGAAAACCACCAATGAACATAGATAGATAGATAGATAGATAGATAGATAGATAGATAGATAGGACATTAAAAATGTAGACATAGAACACAGACTTTATTTAGCCTTCTCAAGGGGGGAAAATACCTATTATCCCTGTTAGCTGAAATACCTAAACTCTTTCATGCACAAAATTATTTACAACATTGCATAAAGTATAATCCAACTATGTGTATAAAGCATGTATGAAACAACTTTCATGTTCATAATTGATCCTTATGATAACTCATGTATATGCAAACATCTCCTCCATCCCAATATCCAAAATATAAAACTTCTGGCTCCAAGGACTTGGACAATGAAACAATAAGTTCAGTTAGGAACAATAAGTATTATATACTACTGCCATATGGTGATCAAAAAGGAACCCACATTGAAAGAGAAGGAAGAAAATCGGTCTCATAATACAGTTCTGAGTGATTCCGTTTCATAGTCAATGCTCAAGAAATGTGTGGAAATAGAGTCCTGAAGTGAAGCTGCAATGTCTGTATTGAGAAGTATGATGACCTGGTGTGGTATTTTATCTCCCCTCCTGCCTTAGAATTGAGACCCATAAGCAAATTGGTTCTTAGGGCTTGAGACACCTGAGAAATGGAACTGACTTAGCAAGCATGCTCGAAACCTAAGCTTTTGTGATAGAATTTGGCTGGGAAGTGGGGACTCAGTGGTGGCTGTCCTCAGGACCTGCCCTGCCACTATGACGTACAATACAGGCTCTTGAACTGGTGGAGGTGGCATTGTGTCTTAGCAATACTTTTCCCTCTTCCTTAGAGAAATGAACTATTTTTCCAGATACGTAAATTCGAATCATAAAGCCATATTTCCTGATAACTATAACAATGCTTTAGCATATAAACACTGCTGAACAACCAATGTCCCCATCAAATATCATAAATCTTCACTTTATCTTAGCCAAAAGAAGCAATGTATTCAAATCTTACAATTTATATTTACTTTATATCTTAATTTATATGATGCTTAAACTTTAAGAGACTTGTCATTTGGAATGAGAAAATTGATTTTTAAAAAACAGATACATTTTTATTCTGAGAATATCAATCATGCTAATAATAAAAGTTGTTCTATTTTGAGGCTCAATCTAAGCTCATGTGACATGTTGCAGTCCAGACATAGACCTATCACACAGATTGATTCAGCATCTCCAAGGGTGAGAAAAGGAATTCAGCCACTTAGGTGCACTAGACCACTTTTCTTACATACAAACTTATCTAAAACATTGCATTAAATTATGTTCCAGTTATGTGTATAATGAGACAAAAATGTTCCATGTTTGTCCTATTTCATTCTAAATTATTTTATTTTGAAAGTTCCTGAGATCACTTATGAGACTCAGAAATTTTTATGGTCTGTTAGACTATAGAGCACAAACTGAATTTATTCTTTAAAAAACCCTGTAGACTTATAAAAAGGACTACTTATCAAAATAGCTAAATGAAATAAAAAAGGACTAGAAATAAATACAAATAAAACAACAATGACCTTTGAGAAATCAAAGTAGCATAACACAAACATTCATAGCTATGAACTTTATAAATTGCTCACCCTAAAGTAATGAAATATCTAGAACGTTTTATCTGTATGCAACATAAAGTGAAACTATAGTGGAGAATTGGTATATATTCTTAGAATACAAAACTTTAAAGAAAATGTATTGGGTGATACAGAGCCTAGGAAGCATTATGTATAATTAACTACACATTGTTTGAAAAATAGTAACTCAGGCCTTTTGAAATGTAATAGAATGGAATGTTGGCATACTCTGAGGCCCGAAATTTCCTTTTTTTTTCCTTTTTTTTTGTGGTATTTCTAAGAAACAAAAAACATCAGCAGTGTTTATATTTCAGCTTTTAGAGTCTGTTAACAAACCCTCTGTTCCCTCTGGTACTGAACTTTAAGGAGCATGTGCTCCACAGCTGAGCTACAGCCCCAGCCCTTCACAGCGCTGTTATGCCTCCCCTCTTACATTTACTACTAGAATTCCAGAGTGGTTTAAACGATGTAATTGAGTTTATCCTTGGCTAGTTGGTATCGAGTCTACCAAGTGGCGGAAAAGTCACAACTATTTGTTAAGAATGTACAAATCAAGTACTAATAGCTTGAAGATGACATTACAGTTCATCAGCTCTTTGAGCAGACAGGAAATACCACCTGGAAGAACCTTACAGAGGAATTTTGCTCTATCTCTTGCCATCTTGCTGGCCAGCATTCTTCTGGCCCACGCGCCTAGGCTTTCCTGAGGCCCACAAGGCAAAACTTCTGGTTTAGTTGGAAGGCCAAGGTTTGCTTCCTTTCTGAAGTTTCGATTTGGAGTCCCAGATTTTAGAACCGAGTAGCACTGTCCTCCTGTTTATTCACACCACACTGCTCTTATATGGAGGATCTACCCACTGTTTCTTCTCTGCATTACTTTCCCCTGTCACTGGGCATCATTATCACAAAATCTTCTTTGAAGGTAGAAATGATAGTGGCTTTAGGAAAGTACAGGTCTCTATTCACCAAGGTGTGAAATACATTCCCCAAAGGAAAAGGAAGAGTCACACGTGGTGTAGCAGCTGGGTGCATATACCGGGGCTGGATGGGTGGGGGTGGGGGTAGGGCATTTTGTCCTTCATGATTTAAAGTATTTTCTGCATCTTGATTCCAAACTAAATTAGGAAACCCGTGTCTGGTGTTCAAACTCATCCTCACCACATTTTACAAAGAAAAGTAGACTATTTAGGAGGGAAAGATTATCTTCAAAAAAGCAGAATCACAGTTTAAGGTTCTAAATGAAGGGAACACTTTGAGGTATGTATCCACCAACTTTAAAATGTCTCTGACTAGCAATGAAAGGCGCGGTGCCCTAAAATGCTCCCGGGGATGTCATGTCTGAGACTACTAGCTTAGCTCAGGGGTCCCAGGCCTGAGATAGGTAGCATCTCCGAAGCAGGAAATCCGTTAAATCGGATGAAACAGAACTGGAGGAAGAGAGGAGAGAATCTGAGGCCTTGCACAGGTCAAGTGCAAGGGGTACGCACTGAACCTGGAGCCTCCAGGCTGCTTAAGGAGCCGGGGTTCACGTGGTTGGTGCGTAGACCTGTACCGCGCGGGTCCCCCCTCCCACCGGACACGCGGCGTGGAGACCAGAATTCGAGGAGCTGCGGCGTGCGAGGTTGGGGTGCTGCTTACCTCGACGGCTGGGGCGGGAGACGCTGCCCAAGAAGCGAGGGGCTGCTCTGAGATGCACCGAGTAGCACTGAGATGCGCTGGGCTGCTCCAAAGTGCACCGGGCTGAGCCAAGCAGAGATGCGCGGTTGTGGCCTCTGGGCTGGGCCGGCTTGGAGGCGAGGACGCGGGCTCGGGGAGGAAGTGTTGTGAGTCCTACCCTCCCCGCGCAGACTCGCGGCTCTGCACCGAGGTGCTGGCAGAGCCCTCGAGAGGAGTCAGACTCAAAGCCCCGCCTCTGGAACTCCGCAAGTTAGGCAAGTTTGGGCCGCTTTTTCCAGCCCCTCTCCCCCTACCTTGAAGAAAACACTTCTCGCCCTAAGGTTAGGCAAAGCCATTCCTTCTCTCATCCATTTTAATCTTTGTGTTCTCTATAAAATAAGGACTAAGATTAAGGCCCGCATGCTCGTCTGGGAGTCTGGGAGATTAAAGACAGAAAAGTCTCAGGCTAGCTGAGAACTCCCCCCTGGAGAGTTCACGGCTGATAACACTTATGGGCAGTTAGTGACTGGGGTGCTCCTGACAAGGTCAGCGCATCAACCTCCTCCCTGTATTTACAACTTCGAGACTTTAGGGGAACAGATGTGATGATGGAACCGTCCACCTCCAAAGTTCCCCTTTTTGCCCTGTGAAACCCTTGCCCCCGAGATTCTGCGCAGTCTCCATTTCCCCCAAGACTGCCCTCTGCCCTTCATTGTTCTAATAAAAGGTCGCTGCTTCTCTGGAGGTCAGTCTCCTGTCTCTTTTATTTTCACATCGCGTGGATCAATCCTGCTCTATTAAGTTCCACAAAACTTAAAGAGGCCAGCTTATTTTGAAACCGTCTTCTATGTCTTCACTTCAGCTGTTGCTACACTTCCTACATCTAACCTTTGTGTAAGACTTCCTGGGCCAGCCCAGGAGGGGACTCTGCAATGAGGGTGGACAGAGGAGTGGTTCAGAGGATGGCCAGGAGCACCAGAGTCTCCCTTGGTGGAGGTGGATGGAGAAAGGGCTCAGCCAACAGGAGTCCATTCTCAGCCATCTCCTTGGCAACTCTTCTGATACAAAAGGGCAGGTCGTTGTGGTTTTTTATTTTATTTTTTAGGCAGGACGACTAAAATACTAATACTGGCTGACCTGGAACCTACAATGTAGATCAGGCTGGCTTCGATCACACAGAGATCCTCCTGTCTCTGCCTCCTGAATACAGGGATTAAAGGCTGTGCCACTATGCCTGGCTTCCGGTTTTTGTTTGTTCATAGTTTGTATAACATAGGACTCATTGGTACTCAACTTCTGAGACGAAGTGTTTGGGGAGGTTTGAAGTGCAGACACTAAAACCAGCTATGATTTTAAACGGTGATTGAATTAATCCTTCTTCCTCTACACAGCTGTGCCTTTAAGGGTTTGCGGTAGGACAAAGTGATGGAGACCTGAAGACACAAATAATAAATTAAATTTCTGATAGCTTCTGTATTCAGAATGGGAAATTGTAATTGCTTCTGTATGCACAGTGTGAACGACAGTGCTGGAAACAGTTGCTGCTCTGTTAGATGGCACTGGGCAGAAAACAGTCAACATACTTATTTATCATGCTGAGTAATGGGTCTGAGAAAATAAACAAGTCAGGGATAGAGAGTAATGGTTGTGCTGATAAGGCTTCTATATTAATTGGGGTCTGGAACAAGATCTACCTTATGACCAACACTGAGCCAAACCTAAATGACAGGAAGGATCAAGTAAGTGATGGTTGGATTTACATGAGACTATCCTAGAGAGAAGGTATGTCACCTCTAAAAGTCCTGAGTTAGGACAGCCTTTGAGATACAGTGAAAACTACAAAGAGATTGTTAATGGTATGGCTTGAGCAGGATGAAGCAAACAGAAAAGCTATGAGATTGCAGAGGAAAAGATGGTCAGATGATATGTCACCCTGTAGAGATCCATATGAGTGAGATAGGAAACCACTAAGAGGAACAGAAAGCAAAAATGAGCAGAGTGAACTCCAAGAAGAGAAAAATGGTCAGAGAGCTTTTTGGCAATGAGATGATAAGGACCAGCCGTTCGGATGCTGGAAAAGCATTCCAAGAGAAGATCAATGGGATGTGCTGAGTCAAGAAGAGAAGGTTAGGAAGATGTCCATGCTGGAGCAGAGTGAAAGAGGCAGGCAGTGGTAGAAGGTCAGGACAAAGTGTGAGCAGGAGCCAGATCAAACCGGACCTTGTGGAGAGTGCAGAGGACTTTGGGCTGTGCTGTAGTTGAAATGGACAGCTAGTAGAAAGGATACAGCAACCAGGTTCTGGTTTGATTTATACTAGAAGCCATTAATAGAGACCAGTAAATTCTTAGTTGAATGTGAGTATCAGGAGAGGAATAGAAGACAGGGAGAGAGGGAGGGAAGAGGGAGAGAAAAAAACATATGAATGGATTTAAATTAATTTCCTCCTTACTGGTTTGTGGCAACAGGTCAGATTGTTAAAAATGATGGTAGCTGAACCCAATGCGTGACTGAAGCCTATAATCCCAGCACTTGGGTGGTTGTGGGGGGCTATAGGTTCAAGAGTAGCCTGCAGTACATAAGTTTTTATCTCAGAAAGAAAAATAAATATTAATATTAAAATAGTGGTAGCTTATTTGAGTAGCGTCCTAAAGCAGGAGTTTTGATTTGCTGATGGGCTCAAGGTAGAGTTGGGAGAATGCCAGAGGGGTGAGAACTATCATAAAGTCATTGTGGCTCTGGGACCAGGCCAGAGGCCAGTCTCTGTAGAAAGGTCAGTAGGAACCACTCAAGCCAGAGAAGTCAAAGATTTGTCTTCAGATCCTAAGAATAATAAAAATATGTTAAGTATGTATGGAAGCTGCAGATTGGAGGATTGTATTGTAGAAAGAAATCACCCTGGTATCATATGGGAACTGCTAACGCGAAGGAAAGAATGGACATGGGAAAGAAATTATAATAGTTTTGTTTGTTTGGTAACCATGGAAGCACAAAGAAATGGATGCATCAGGAAGCTATTTACAGACTGTTGTCAGGAGTCTATGATAACTGGACAAGAGCAGAGTGAGTGGGAGGGAATAGTTAGGCTGGATCCCAAGAAGATGCTCCCATTATGATTGACAGTCACCAGGCAAGAGAGGACTCTTTGATGGGGAAAAGGTAAAGAGATTTATTTTGAGCAAGTCAAGTTTTGGTAAGTCTTTGGCACAACTCTGTGGAGACTTGTCTGTGCCAAGGAGGAAAAGCTACTGATATATGAAACATATACAAATCTCAAAAAGGCTGAAACTCATCATACTATAAAATAGAAAAGTGTGTGATATTAAATTAAAATAAGATATAAAATTCTTAAAACTCAATCCCATTGTGTGAAGAATGGGGAAACAAACAAGAAGAACTATGGAAGGGGCTGGGCAGAGATAGAAATGATGAACGGTGTTCAGTGATGTGTGTGTGTGTGCATATGTGTGTATGTGTATATGTGCATGCGTGTGTGTGTGTGTGTGTGTGTGTGTGCATCAGAACTGTGAAAAACCACACATTTGGAATACGTACAGCTTCCTGTGTGTCATTTGTACCTCAATACAATTGTGAAAATTTATTTTCTTTTTGTTTCCTCTTCCTCCTCATCTCTTCTTTTATCTATCTGTCATTAAGCTATCATCCATTTATCCATCCATCCACCTATCTATCTATCTATCTATTTATCTGTCTATTTTTGGTGATGCTAGGGACTACACTCAGGGTCTCATACTGTGCATACGGTACCAGTGAGCTACACCCAGGCCTTAAAAATAGCGTGTGTCTGGGAAACCCTTCCCTGGCTTACTTAGCCTAACTTCCCAGTTCACTCTCACTCTGCTCCCCCTTTGCTTTTCTAATTCTCTTCCCCCCCCGCCCCGACTCACTTATATCCTTTTAATCCAATCTTTGCTTTGACTGAATAAAGAATCTGTTCAAAATGGAAATTCTGTTTGTATAATTTCTGTCCCAGGAAAACTTGGATTATCATTTTCAAATTGCTGTCAATGCTATAAGTGGGTCCCAGTGCAGTCAACTGACCAAACAGAATTGCTAAGGCTTTGCCAAACTTGATGGCACTAACCTGCAATCCCAGCATTCAGGAGCCTGAGGCAGAAGGATTAGGAGTTCAAGGCTAGCTTGGCTAGTGAAGCCTCAAAGCTAAACAAAACAACAAAAAGGAAAACTATGAAAACCAAATGAACAATTTCCAGTTAGCTTAGCTTCACTCAGTTTTACAGCTTATGGCCTTGGGTAAAAGGATAAAATAACTCATCAATGAATTTTTCATTTTTAATTAGAACCATATGAAATATTTCTTTTCATTTAGATTGTAATTTGTTTCACTTTAAGACAGAAACCAAATTGTTGTTCTCTCCTGGCACTATGCTTATGTTAGTCAATGAAATGGTATTTGATAAAATCATTTCCACTGACAGTTTTTCATCATTTTGGCTTTCCTCTTATCTCAATTCTAAGATCCTTTTTATTGTTATTTTTAAGGGAATTTTATCTGAATTCTTTGTCAGACCATTTTTCATGGTGTGATTGTCTCCCATTTGAATCTCGGGGTGATTCTAGTTGAATCTCTGTGATCAGGACTACCACATTCCCGGCCCCTTTCCCTAGACAAGAAGACAATCCCTAGTTTAAAGCTTCCAGCATTACCTGCTACATTCCGGGGACAAGGGCATGTGACTGTACTGTCCAGGTGTGGAGTGTGGAGGAGGACATGGCTCTCTCTAGGGAAGCTGGATGGGAATCTGGATACTTGTCATCCTGAGTGACAGTCTCTCCTCTATCATCTGTCATCTCAGCCAACAAGCTAAGCAAAAACTACCAGGTCTCTTTTCTCTCTTGATTCTTTCCTTCACTTAAGCTTTGTCTAACCCAAAGCTGAAAATACAGGTGGGAAAACTGAATTCTGCTCAGTTGCATAGTATTCAGATATTTTTTCTACATTTTACATTATCCACGCCCATTATTTTCTTCTTCTGTAACATAGGATCTTGAGTAATGTGCCAGTTAGAGGGATTGCATTCCAGGCTCCTTAGGTAGTCATGGCCATGGTAATCATTTTGGTCCTCGAGAGTTAAGTGAAAGGATCATTTGCATCTGCAGAATGACTTCTTCTTGCTGCTAGGACTGTGGATCCAGTTTCTGCACCATGAGATGATCCTGAGTTTAGAAGATGTAGAAGAAGATATCAGAGCAGCTAACTAGGGAGAGCCTGGGTGTTCAAAAGCTCTGTAAGAGGAGTACTTTCCTTGAGATGATCTGTGAGGAAATAACCTTTGTGTCCCTAATGTCATACATAGACAAAAAAGCTTCCTATCTTACCCATGGAACTCAGTTTCTGAGTTCTTGCAGTTTAAGAAACAAGAACTTGGGTTGGGAGGTGGATGGCTCTCAGAAGGTGAACCGAATGCTGGGCAGGGTTAAGGCAGGTTGTAGTAATGCACATTCATAATCTCAGCAAGCCTGAGGTGGTGTGGGAGGCATAGACAGGAGAGTCCCTGGAGCTTACAGTCAGCCTGCTGTAGGCGGTGGTGAGTGGCAAGGACTCCTGCCTTAATCAACTCAGAGGGAGAGATCTGACCCAAAGTTGTCCACTGATCTTTACATATGTTCTGTGGTACTTGAGTATCTACACACACACAGGAACACATACATATCCACACAGACAGACAGACAAACAGACAGACACACATGCGGGGGAACAAAAGGGAGAAAGAGGAGGCAGAGAAAGATACAGAGGACACAGAGACAGAGAAGAACTTTAACTCCTTCTTTTTTCTTTATATGTGATTACAGTTCATTTTTATGTGACGTTTCAGTCGTGACTTCTGAGGTTTATAAGAATGAGCCAAGAACATGACACTTGGCCCCCAAACTTCTTGTGACAGCTTTACCCTGCCATCCCAAATGCTCACAGCAAGCTGTCTACACTAAGCACTGGTATAAATAAAAAAAAAAGCCTCTAGACATGAGGAAGTATATGTGGAGGGAGGAAGATTTCCATTAACCCTGGAAACCACTGATCTGATGTCCCTTTATACACTTCTGCCAGGACCTTCACACTGTAGGCCCCAGCCTGGTCTAACCAGCCACATTTTATTTTAAGTATATTTTTCCTAGAACAAGATGCCCAAGAATATCCAGTTACAGACAAATAGGCTTATTGTTTTTAACCATTTTTAATGATAGATTTTGCAAAGGTTTATTTTGATTTATGGTTCCAGGGATCCAGGTCATGGCCCTTTGGAGTTGCTGTCTCCAGCTTGTAGTGAGGTAGTCATCCCAGCAAAGTTCAGAGCTCAGGAATGGCTACGTCCCCTGGGGTCTAGGAAAGAGAAGGAGGGGGAGCAGGAAAGAGGAAAGTGCAGAGGGGAGGAGGGATGGTCCAAGCTGGAGATCACGGGGAACAGAGGAAGGAGAGAGGAAGAAGATAAAGGGAGTGGGGGATAGGAACCTAAATTCTTCTAGGTCTCACATCTTAAGTGATCATAATGCCACAGGCTGGGGAGCTAAGCCTTTATTACATAAGCCATGAGGAGACACTTATTCAAATTATAGTATACAGTGATGTAGAGAGCTGCGTACAGCCACACCATAAGATGGCGCTGGCCTTGAGCACTCTCCCTGGTAAACAACTCCATATTTGGCTAGGCCAAAGGATCTGGCTTGCTTCCGCGTATCTGAGCCTATTGGTGATGCCCACGTGGCTATCTTGGATTGGATGCCCTGAGGGTATTTAGCTAAGAGCAGGCTTCCCCCCAGGCAG
>PVIH01018382.1:0-38678 GCA_004025045.1 Sigmodon hispidus | reverse complement strand
TTCTGTTAGGCATGAGCTTCTGTTTTACTCTTATCATCTATGACACAGAAAATTTTTTATATGGTTTGTTAATCATAAGAACCATTCCTGACTCTTCCCCCTATCTATATTGTATCACTAACACTGGCCTTTGCATAATGCTCTCTAGGGAAAACCCATGCTTGCTAGTCTGAGATAAAAGCTCAGTTTGCCTTCTGTACTGACTTATCAGTCTCTTAAAGCTCTCTTCTCAAAATGAAGTTGCCTGTTCTGCTGGTGGGGCTGCTGTTGTTCAAGATCCCTGGTAAGAGCAGAAGTAATAGAGAAAGAAAAAGGGGCATGGAGGATGAATCCTGGGTCACTCTGCTGGTCACATGTATTCTGTCCATGTATGAAAGACAGAGGGGTCTTGTCCTCCAGAATGGGGCCTGTGAAGTTTACATCAATAGAAGGAAATTTCAGATAGGAGAGAACCTGCTCTCCTGCTCTATAATGAAAATTATGACATAGAAGGAATGTGGTGATATAGTGTATGACTTGAAGGTAGCCCCTTAGGGCTTTCAATTCACTTCATTTGTCAATAAGGGAAATTTAGTGTATAAATAACTGTATGTAATTATAAACATCTTATTTGAAATAAGTATCAAAAATAATACATAATGATTGTTCATAAAGTGTTTACTTAACTTTGTACTTCTCTGACTTTATTTCAGCTTACAGAGGTGATGTTATAATGACACAAACTCCAGCCTCCCTGCCTGTCAGCCTTGGAGATCAAGCCTCTATCTCTTGCAGGACTAGCCAGAGCCTTGTATATAGTGATGGAAATACCTATTTGGAATGGCACCTATAGAAGCCAGGGCAGTCTCCACAACTCCTGATATACAAAGTCTCCAACCGATTTTCTGGGGTCCCAGACAGGTTCAGTGGCAGTGGGTCAGGCACAGATTTCACACTCAAGATCAGCAGAGTGGAGCCTGAAGATTTAGGAGTATATTATTGCTTCCAACATACACATAGTCCTCCCACAGTGATTCAGACCCTCACAAAAACACCCTTGCTTGGGGTGGCTCAACTGTCAAATATCTTATTTATTGGTGAGAGACACAGAAAGCTGATGAGGCACTTGAGATTATTGCTTGCAGCTGAGGGACTTGGAGCATGAGCACCTGCCTTGGGTACATATCAACGGTCATGCATCTTAGTTCTCTTCAGCTGCAATAACAATAAAATTTTCTCAGGAGAATGGTAAACAGCTGCTCTCTCAGAAACAATGAATGAGGTCTAAAGCTGAGTGAAAACTCATTTTTACTTTACAACCCTTATTTGACTTCATCATCCAAAATTATCCAGTAAAGCAGACAGAAAATTGAGACATATTTCTTTGTTATTCTGTCTTCTTTATAATTAATTCTTTCATTTGTAGCATTTATGCTTTTAATTTAAGTTTTATTTTATTTATTAATGAAATTATTGTATATTCTACACCGTTATGGTTTCCGATGTGTGTAAAATATGTTCATTGACTCCCTAAGTTCAGACCTTATTTTATTCAAACAATGATTTATTTCTGATGGACAAATGACATTTTCAAATAATCACTCAGTTATTGTTAGTATTTTGACTCCATGTTTTATTTCAAATTATATGTATATTGAATGATGAGTAGGCATATATCTTTGGAGTTTTTGATATTTTCCTCCCATTGTTCCAATTTGAATTTGTTTTGATTCTTTAATGTATTGATAAATTTTTACTTCTATATTCGTTTAAATTTGATGACTTTCATGCAAACCTACCTTCAAGTTAAATTACCTTTCTTTTGTTTACAGAGAATTCTTATTTTTCCTTCAGTTTTGAAGTTATCTGTTAATTGAATATTTTTGTGGACAGGCAATTTTTGATTGTTATTTCTTGCTAGAACATTAGGTATATTACTCAATTATCTTCTACCTTTTGCATTCTTATTAAGAAATTATTAATAGTCTTGTAGGTTTCCCTTCAATGTAACTTAGCTCTTTCTCTTGTTGCACTAATGTTGAGGGTCCCCCAAGGACTACCAGAGAGCTAGACTCAATGCAGTCATATGAGGGTTTATTATAAGATTCAAATGACACAGAGTGAAAATCATTTGTTCTGATGCGTCTTAGGGTTACCTATCTTGAAACACTAGGTGAGGACGCTTTTAAAGAAAAGCCCATGCCAGCAGAGCTTTGTATCAACCTTTCTCCCAAGAATCAGAAAACATCACTGAAGTATAGGAGGAATGATTGTAAAATCCAGAGGACCAATGATAAGGGAAAATATTGTCTTCTGAGCACAACAAAACTCTTAAAGCAACAGCAGCTGTATTTATCTACATAAGAAAAGTACTGAAGGAGAAAATGCTTATGAATCCTAACTTCCTGTTGAGCATCTACTGTTAGTTAATAATGGCTGCTGGGCAGGTAAGGGTCAGTTCAAGAGCATGTACCCTGGGAAGATGCTCAAGTGAATGGTCTAATAGTCATGCATATGCTGGAAATGCTAATTAAACTCTGTTATTAAATAATAATAATACACATGAAGTGGTGGGATATTGAATGAATCGAGGATCTGGGTGGAATTAAGAGAAGTAGAGACAAGGACCCAGCAATACCACTTCTGGGTGTATACCCTAAAAAGGCACATTCACACTCCAAAGGTATAAGCTCAACTATATTCGTAGCAGCATTGTTTGTAATAGCAAGAACCTGGAAACAACCTACATGTCCCTCAACTGAAGAATGGATTAACAAACTGTGGTATATCTACACAGTGGAATACTACTCAGCAGTAAGAAAAAAATGATATCCTAAAATTTGCAGGCAAATGAATGGATTTGGGGAATATCCTCCTGAGTGAGGTATCACAAACTCAGAAAGATAAGCAGGGAATGTACTCACTCATTAGTGGTCTTTAAACAAACAAACAAGAAAAAAAGCAAAGCATGCCCAAGCTGTAAACCACAACCACTGAACAGCTTGGGATCAGAAACACCCTGGACTGACTCTTCGGATCCCACTCCACCTATAGGAACACCTGACTCACTCTTGAGGGAGGGGGGACAAAACTGAATTTGCCAGGAGTGGAGACTGATCCAAGCATTATTGGGTCAGTGCGACCATAGGATTGTCTGCTCCCTCCCCAGGGAGGGGATGGAGATTTGTGGAGAAGAAAAAATGACCTGATGTGGTGGGAGGGAGAAGGGTCCTTGAATAAGGATATACAGGGATGGAAAAAAAAAATCAGAGGGAAAGCTGAACACAAAGTAAATATATGTGTAGCAATCTTATTTGCATTATCACCCTTGATAAGTCATGCTTATGATTTTTATCTTCTTTCTAGTTATTAACTTATCAGCATTTTAAATTCAATTTACTGTTTTTCTTGATAACTACAAAAAAAATAATGAAAGAAAAAAAGAGAAGTGGGGAGTGGATACTCTAAGAATATATGGTCCACATGTATGAAATTCTCAAAGAATAAAAACATATTTTAAAAACTTTTTCAGGAATGTTTCTACTTTTTTCATCTTTAATTTATAATCTAGTTTCAAGAGATTGGGTGACTCAGAGTCACAAAATTGAGAGCTGAGCTAACAGCCCTCTGATTCATCTATGGCTCTCCTAAGGACGGAAACTGAGGCCTAGAGAAACTGTGGAGTAGCAAAAAGTTTAAAAAGAATGCAGATTGAAAAGATAAGAGTTGAATTTCAGCTGTCCCTCACAAGATATCAAACTCAAAGTTATTTTAATTTTTTCTGTCTTTTTAACCAAGTTTAAAAGTTCTTGTGAGATTATATAAACACACATATAAGGGACTGGGGAAATATGCCAAGGGCCAAAGTGATTTCCATATTAGTACTGCATTAGCCTGAATTTGAATTCCTGAAAATCACCTGCCTGAGCTAAAAAAAAAAATATTTGTGTCAAAGTATTGCAGTATACACCCAGGTTGGTGCAACCTGCATCTAAACAAAGGGATTGTTTCTTCATCCAATATTCAGGAAAGCCGTGTAGATATTCCTGTCTTTTATACAGAAAAGTAATGGCATAAATTTAGAACTGTCATAAAGCAAAGCACATTCATCTCATAGAAATATTGGCCTCTTCACTGTATATGTGTTTTAAAAATCTTTTCTTTTGTTTTTCAAATTTCCTCAAGCATAAATAGAACATTAATTTGGGTAAGGAAATTTAAGGCAAGTTCTAGTCCTTTGAAGGCAGAATGACAATTTCCCCATCATTGCTATAGGTCTTTACATGCAATGTCACAATGGAACTGGTGAATCAGAAAACAAATGTTTTTCTTTATACTAAAGAAAGCTCAAACTAGAAAAATATGCCTATATATAGTAACTAGAATGTATATGTTCTTTTTTGTCTATAAAGTTGGATGGGCTACAAATATTGTTGATTGTATAAAAAAAAAACTCAAAATGTTCCTCAACCTACCTTCCCAACATCAAGATAGACAGATTTCTAAAAGAAGTAATGCAATCTTTCAAAATTTTCAAAAAAGGAAAGATATTGTTTATGAAAGTAGTACACACTATTTCTTAATGGAAGTTTTTTTTTTTTAAGAATGAAATAACCAAGTGCAGTTATCAAATGAATATAGTAGTAGGACAGAACATATTGTCAACATATTCTCCCAAGTATAATTTAACATAAAAAGGATACATATCTATTGCTTGCGTTATAATAATACAGTATGAACAACAGCCTCAATATATACTCTTCACAAGATATTAAATATATACTCCATATCCAGTTGTGGTGCAGTGTTGGGGATCAACACACAACAGCTAAAATAAAACACTGATGCCTCAAACTTTAAGAACTGATCACAGTTCAAGGCTTCCAAAGAGGAGAGGAAAAGGCTCTAAGCTAATCCCCCATTACATAGTTGCAAGGAAGAAAGTATCAACCTTTATAAAAACGAACTTCCCCTATTCACAGACACATGTAACTTTGTGTCAAAAAAAAAAGAAAAAAAAAAAAAACAAGAAAAACAACCAGATCCAATGTTAGCTACTCCTTTGAAGGCATTCTCGGCATTACATTCAATCTTTGAAGCTTATGTTTCAGGGAGATGGCTGCTGGCTGATTCAACTGGTCTGAGAAAAATGTTAGGGAGCCCTTGCAAGGTAAGGGTTCTCATATCTGACCCATCACTAAGGTTTTCAAGTAAAAGAAGTGAGGAAATGGTGGTTGTTATCTTCTGATGCGCCCTCATATGTTTGTTTCTGTTTTTACTAGTTTTAAACAAATCTGAGAGCTAAACAAGTATTTTTTGTTCTATCCACTCCAAAATTGCTCTGTTGGAAATATTTGCTTAATCCTTACAAAAATTTCATTGACTTTATATTTACAAGAGTGAAACTTGATAATCATATTGTAATTAATATTACTAACAATAATATTAATATAATAAGATGATAATAGTATAATTGTTATTATAATGAAATGAAGCAAGAGTACTCAAAAGAGAAGGGGCCCCTCCTAGCAGAGTTTGAGCTCTTCTTCTGAATGGCGATTCATTATGCATGTAATTCCCATGAAATATCTTTAAAAAAAACCTTTAAGAACTGGACTTGTTCAGTAGTAGTTACCTAAATATTAAAACTATTCCAATGTAAACTAGTGATCATGAATGTGAATCAATTCACCTGCATATTATCTGCTAAAATACTAATTTCTATAACTACTTTACTGAGAAATTGTTTTCAAAGTGTACCACCTCCATCATGATCAGTTAGTCTATAATTTTCTGGGAATACGTAGGTCATTACTTGTAGAGAATTATACCTCACACAAATTTATATACTATATTTTAAGGACGTACAATGTCAGTGGAAGATCAACACTCAATTTTCCATATGGGAACTGCTAAGGGATTTTCACATAATCAGATATAGATCTCTGGATTTTAAGGAAGGAGTGCTGAATGATTTCTCTTTTGTTCCAAAAGTTACTCACAGAAAGTGAACCCAGACCACTAGTGACTTATGAAGAATGCTGGTAAGCACGGTTGCAATGACATCATGACATCAGCAGCCACTTCTTAGAACATTATGTTTTATCCAGGAGAATGTAGAACCATATGATGTCACCTGTGTTGTAGCAACACCATCTGTATTCGCTGAGATTGGTCAGAACTGTTATAGTTCACCCATGAACATGTTGGCAAGATTGAGAAAGGTATTTTCAAGAGAGAATAGAGAGGTCAGAGAGACCATAGAGAGGCAGAGAGAAGCTGGTCCTCAGCCTCAGCATAAATCATCAAGGAAGAAATGGTTCAGAGGATGCTGCATTAAGTCCTGTAAGTTTGGGCCAGGAGAACTGGAACTATTTGGAGAACGTGTGCCAGAGTTTAATCTTCCATTATTGGGGCTTAGGAGATGGGAGTATGGGAATATCAGTACTTTATACTTATTATGTCTTTGAAATTCAAGGATTCTAGAGTAGTAATTTGTCTGACCCGAGGCCAGAGACTAGTAGTGCCAAAACTGTATAGCTGAAAGTTCTTCCCTTTCAATCCTACAGCAGGGTAAGGGTTGGTGGATCAAAAAGTGAGACTAGTGTTAGAAACAGAGGGTCCACTGAAGTGTAGCCAGCTCAAGGCAGGGTATCTCTCTACCCTCAGTGACTTAATTTATGTACAGTCCAACAACCCTGTGTATCTTGAGTTGTAAATGATATGACTTATTGAGTCTGGTAACCATGTTCTGCCCCTGAATGACTTTTTTTTTAAACAATAGCCAAGTGCTTATAGTGACTTTTCAGAATATTTGCTCATCTCTAAATGACCTGAGTAATTGTGAAGTATGCCACTGTTATCTTGCCTTTGAAACCTAGACCAGTGATCTCTGCAGTCAAGATGAATGTAAAGTCTACTTTTGTTAAAATTTTTAGGAGCCTCTCTTTAGCTACTTCAAAAAGGGCAGAGAACACCAGCTGGCAGAGACACTAATCTGTCATCAGGGAGATAGATGGGTGATATGAGAATCCCAGAGGGGGTATCTAAAGCCTAGGCCAAATTATTTTTGGTTGTACTGAGTTACAGGCATACATTCTTTCTCAAACATCTTCTTACAAAGGAGGGTGATCTGTCTATCCTCTGTCTTGTCACAATGAAATTTATGTTTATTTATCCACAGGGGACTCCAAGGAGCCATCATCCACCCCTGTGATTCTCACAAAAAGGCAGGTGAAGCAGAAGACTGAGAGCATGACCACACAGCTGCAGCTGCTTACTAGTGAGATAAACGCCCTGGAAGATCACCTCATGTCTGTGATTGATTCACCCTTGGAATATAGGTATTTACTGTTTCAAATTGTATGGTGACTGTTTTTCACTACAATTTTTCCTTTGATAATTTTATCTATGAAATGAGCTTCTATAAAGGTATCACTTTCAGGTGTAACTTTGTCCATCCTCAGTTCTCTCAGTGATTTCCAGAAGCAGAACCTGAAACCTGGGCAGAAGTATGAGGGGACATAGATTATTCTGTTCCTCCGGATGATATTCAGAGTTGTGGCCTGAGTCACATAACTCAGGAATTGAGGCTGTAGTATATATGTTCTAGAATGTATCTAAAGAGATCTTGTCAAGTGGTGGCTACTGTGAGCTGTAACTTGCTGTAAGTTTTCACTTGCCTGGCAAGATTTTTTGTGTTTTAGATGTTCCAAACTTGAACAGGCCTTGTTCTTGAAAGGCCTGAGTTCTCATCTTAGTATGTTGCTTCAAGATTTGACTAATTCATGTTGCTCTTAGTCCATCTAAGATGATACCACTACATACATTTATTTAGCATCATATTGAGAATATTCTCTCTCTTTTCTTTCAATGTTTCTCTCTGTCCCTTTCTCTCTCTAACCTGGTTCTGTATTTATGCACCTATGTGTTTGTGCATGCATCTCTCTCAAGACTGCAATAAGTAGGTCTATGATTTCATATGAAAAGTTGTTTTTACCATATTTTCTAGGTGATGTCTGTACTGCAGATTGACAGGTTTATTGTAAGCAGAATTGTAGAATACAGCTTACCAATGTGATCACTGAGACACTACTTAGCAATGCCTTTGGAGATTTTATGAACCTATCATGTTATTGAGTCCCATAGACCCACAAGAATAAGAATTTCTACTCATAACAGCATAAATATTATCATAGTTTTTTTTGCTCCCAGACCTATGGTAGACTCATGGGAATTCCATGCCAAGATTGCTGAGCAGGGCTCTTGGGGGAGCTCAGTAAGACTCAGCTGCTTCTCTTTGAACACTCAACTTCTGCTGATTTGGGATCATGCTAGCAAGTTTAAACACCAGGAATTCCTAGAAAATAGAAGCTAAATATATGGCATCTCATGAATATGCCTTGAATTGATATACTTTTAGAGGTTTATGTTCATAAAGTCTTTTGCTTTGTGGGTCAGGCCCTGCCACAGGCCAAGTCGATTCTATAAGAAGATCAAGTCTGAGCATAAAAAGATCTTGTCAGACCTACAAAGTTTGAAGATTGAGAACACTGAGGACTTGGAGAATATCAATGATAAGACACAGGAGCTAAGATTTTACTGGTAAGTGTTTGTCTTGGTGGTGACAGAATTGTGCAATGACCAATTCTGACTTTATCTCTAGAATTCAGAGTCTATAACTCTGCTTATAGCTTATGTGCTTCTTAGCAAGAAGCCTTATAAAGCAGATTTAGGAAATGTGGCAATTTACTCAATCTTGCTAAGGGTTATATTGATTGTGAGCTCTTTCTCTCATCATATTGTCATACTCAGTAGCATCTAGTACAGGGGCTGTTAGACTTCCTGGTGCCATGACCTTGATTTTTTTTTCAATTCATCAGTGTTTGAATAACCCTAACTATAAAACAGTGTTTGTAACTATTTTATAAGAGTGGTTTGCAATTGTTATGAATTGTTTTGCCAACTCTGATATGCAGAGTATCAAAAATCTGACTCTTGTGAAAGGAACATTGGATGCCATGTGTTTACTACCCATATGTGGACAGCCAATAGTCTTTATAGAAGAGTATTTATATCTTTAAGAGACATATAGGGCTGGGGATGACTGATGTAGGAACTGTACCCCCTGTGTCTTTTACTGCCACTACCTGCTGATGTTTCTTCATTACCAACAACAGATTAGGATAGGTCAGGAACTGCTCTTATTTTTGAAGGTATTTGGATTTCTGATACTCTTGGGTGACTTAGAAATAGGTATAATATTTCTGGGAATAACTGTTCACTAGTTTTGTCCTTAAATGACTATGAGGGACCTTGCTTAGATCTTATGGCAAACCTGGGATGGAACTTGTTTTCTGAGACATGGAGTCAGGTGGTATAAGGAGGCTTGCAAGGGTTTATTATGCCTATGATGTTTCCAGTGATCTACAGAGCCGGCTAGAGATGGAGCAGAATCAGCTAAATAAAGAGGTAGACAGGCAGACAAAGGAGAAGCAGAAACTTCTGGATGATTGGGTTCGACTCAAGTACTACTTGGTGGACTTGAAAGAAGTCCGTAAACATCAAGAAGAACAGACCACAAGACTCCAGGACCAGCAACAGGCGGTAGGGACAGGCAGTTGCCTAGCTGTGTGATTCAGCTCCATTTTATCATGTAATATTAGCCTAGCTAGCCATCCACCCACTGCAATTTGCCTCATCAACTTACTTATCCACAGAGCCATCTATCTGTTCACTTAATGAGATACAATTGATCATTCCTTTGTCTGTGCTTCAGTATGTCTAACAAGAAAGTCTTCATTGGGAATCCAAAACTGGCAAACAAACCCTGCTGCTTTGCTCAAAGCTGCAGTCTGAAGCATGGGATAGGGTAATCCCATGTCACTCAACTATCTTTTGCAATAGAATGAGAGGATTGCTATACACAGTCTTGAGTGAGTGAATTGAAGTGTAAAACTTCTCAGAGCACTTCCACATAATCTGTCCAAGCAGAATATGCTTCTGTAGACAATTTTAGTCCATATATATGTATATTTCTAATCTTTCTTTGTGCTCTATATTTCTCTTTCTATTTTCAGCCTGATAACCTCCCTCGAGTTGAGTGCTAAAGATTTTGCTGTCTGAAGATCTCAAAGAGCCCTTGGCTATACCATAATAAGGGACATCCAATTCTCTTTGTCACCATGGAGAAATACAGCATGTTCACATGGGTCAGCGTATGATGTACCTCTCAGCCCTGAGCTTTGCATGCATATGTGGCTATGAAATTCTGTGGTAAGTGCAGCTCTGGTGGCTGCCTGGACCAGGCAGGAAGAAACCTAGGCCCTGCAGAAGACTGGGGACTGCTGCACTGTGCACAACCTGGTTACTATGCACAACCTGGATGCCAAGTAGCTGGACAAGGGGCGGTCCAAGATGGAGGCACCAGATCCAATTCGAAGCAAAATACTAAATTCTTCAATAACAGACTTGTACAATTAGTGATAAAACAAATACCCATGTCAGAAGGACAGTGATACAGGAGCACCAACCACAGACAGGAAGCATATGACTTCATTCAGGTCCAGACAAGCATATGACTCAGCAGCTCTGAGGGATGTTGAGTCAGGAGCTTCCTGAAATTTTAAAGCTGCTGGAGAGCAAGGGAGCACAGTTCCCTTAGGGCCCTCAGCCCTTTTTTTACTGGACCTGAGAGCTCAGGTCAGCCAGGAATCTTTTGTATTTATTTTATTTATGTTTACAATTTAGAATAAATTTATGTTTCTAATGTGTCCCCTTGTTCATACTCTGATGCTGCTCTGGACATAGTTCTGAGTTTCAAAGGCCTCTGTCTTTCTCTGATGATGAATTTTAATCTGGAGGCAGGGCCCGGCCATGTGAATTGTCTCCTTTTAGGGGTCACTGTAGGACCTCACTCACAGCTAATGTCTAGAATCTGTTTGCTAGCAAGAGTCTGAGATCTAACCCTTGGGTAGTACTCTGATATCTGAGAAGAATTCTCCATACAGGCAGGCCAGGAGCTAGAATCTGCTCACCTCTGACTCTGCTATGGACAGGAGTATAAGGGGACACTTATATGTTATATTGTGAGCCTGGACTGGCCCATGGCTATTGACCAGACCAGCAATGGGATTAAACACAGTTTGTCATCCAATATTGCCCATATTATTTAAATGCAATATATCATCTCTGTGAGTTAAAGGCCAGAGACAGGCTTCCACATATAATTCTAGCATAAGGAAAGTTGATACAGGAATTACAATAGCTGTCTGTAGAAAGAAATGTAAGTTAGGAGAATGCAGAAGTTCTCCCCTTTGCCCTCATGCCCAGTCAGTCTAAAGACTCTTGGAGATAGGACCTATTCCTCTTAGTCCAAGGAGTTGAATGGGTGAGAAATGGCTATGAATTGTTCCCTGTCTGTCTGAGAGTTCAGCTTTTCTCCAATACCTGGCTCTGGGTTTTATTATTATAGTAAAGAGAATTTCCAATACCTGTCATAGAGACAGTTACTCTGAGTCACTAAATTAGATGGCATAAGATGGAGAGATATTCTGATGCTGGGTTATATTGACTGGTCTGAGGAGATCCAGGAGATCTGCCATCAGAACAGGTCATCTGCTTAAGCTCTTAGTGGAATATTTTGGTGCTTTGAGCTTTTGTCATGTGAGGGTTGACAATTCCATTTTCCAAACTTAAAGGACTTGTAATAGATCACTAAGTATTTGTTACTTTCCACGTGGGAGCTAAGCCCCCCCCCAACTTTTTGCTAATGAGAACAAAACAGGTTCCAGTTTTACTCAATTTGTTTACATAAACTTTAGGAGCCTAATCATAGAGGAACACACTTACCCCTGGTATTTTATTACTTTACTTTACAATTTTATCTTTTTCTCTTTCTTGCTATCTTTTCCTAAGAGAACTGGCCCTCAACTGTAATTTCTACCTTGTGAGATTCATGAGACATTTAAGAGGAAGATAAGAATTGTGCAGGTTGAGTCCACAGACAGCTGGAGTAGAGGGACATACTCTAACAGGTGCTCATTACACTTGAAGAAAAAAGGGATATCACCTTAAGTGGATCTGGTTAAAGATGGGAGCGGGGTAAGAGAACAGGCTGTATGAGAAAGAATTAAGATAAAATGCAGATGTGTCCAATACAATCCATTAATGATATAGCTCATACTAGCTAGGACATGGAACAAAGGAAATGTTCTTTCATTGCTAGTTTAAATACAAACTTGTACAACCTCTTTGAAAATCAATATGTTGGGTTTCTCAGATTGATGCATAATTATAAGCTTTATAATATTTTCTGGATTCCAGATCCAATCCATAAAGGTTTATCTATTACCGATTAAGAGTCAACAATCTCCCAACAACACAGAACACTCTCCTCACTATGATCCCATTGACTCATGCAATCTTTAATCCTTCATCTCAGCTGACCCAGTGTTTATTTATGGATTTCTCTGTCTGCCTCCTTTGGTTGCTAGATGAACTTTCTACAATGGCAATCATGTTGGTCAGTCATGTGATAATATGAAAAGATCAGTTTAGGCACCCTCTCCACTATTGCTTGAAGACCTAGCTGCACTCAGCATGGGGTTCTTGGGTGTTTTCCTAGCACCAGGCTTCTCTCTAATCCCACAATTATTCCTTCTAAGAAGATATCCACTTTGATGTGGGACGTCTTTTTGTATACTGTGAATATAATTCATTAATCAAAGGACGTTTTGCCTATGGCAGGGAATCTTAGAAGATGAGGGGAATCCAAGCATCAATAAAAGGGAAGGGGACAGAGTAAATAGAGGTGGTTTCCAGGTACAAAAGGAGCAATATGTGAAGAAATTCAGGTAAGCCACAGGCCATATGGCATGACAGATGATAGGAATTGGTTTGAGTTGAGATAAGAGAGCTAACTGGCAATAAGCCCTGGACATAGGTTGAATATGTAATTATTATAAGCATCCAGGTCATTGGAGGTGGGGAGCTTAGCAGCTTCAGTCTTGTCTAGACATGGGGCTGGGTTTGGCCAGAAACTCATATTGTACTAATTGGTTGCTCTCCTTCTCTGTTTCTCTCTCCACTCTCTACAATCCCACCCAATCATGTTTTCTTTTTATTTCACCTTGTTCCCCTCCTGTGTCTGATCCCAGTTTACTCAAGGGATTATCCCTATTATTTCCTGTAGGGGGAATCTATGGATGTCTCTCTTAACTTCCTCCTGGCTACTGGAAGTATGTGGATTGTAGCCTGGTTATCTTTTGCTTATGTCTAAAATCCACTTAGGAGTGAGTACATATACCTTGTCTATCTCTCTTTGCTTGTGTTACCTCACTCAGCATCATACTCTCCAGGTACATCCAGTTGCCTGCAATTTCAGGATATCATTTGTCTGTTGTACAGATTTACTATTTTTTTAATCCATTGTTCATTTGAGAGGCAGCTATGTTGTTTCCAGTTTCTAATTATTACTAATAATGCTTTTATGAACATAGTTAAACTAATCTCTTTTGGTTAAAAGTGTGCACGTCTTGGGTTTATGACCAATAGTAAGATTGCTGGATTTTTGGGTAGATTGTTGCTCTGTTCTCTTAGAAATACTATACTGATTTCTAAAGTGACTGTACATTGTTTCCTCCTTCCAGCAATGGAGGAGTGTTCCCCTTATTACACATTTAGAGAGTCAATGAAATCCTTATCAAAATTCCAACATAATTCTTCCCAGAACTCAAAGAACAATGCTTAGCTTTATGATGACATTTTTTTATTTATGTTTTAGATTATTTATTGTTAAATGCAGGATTCACAAAGAAAAATTGGAATAGAACAGAAATCTAAGATAAATTTAAAACTCACTTTTTTTGTCTTTTGTTGTGACAAATATTTTCTAAGTTTAAAAACAGGAAATTGTCAAATGAAAAGATACTTGTTCAAATGAAATCTTTTTTAGATGCTTGAAAGGAAAACTACTTTTCTCTAGAAACACACATCTGCAACAGCCACTATAACTTAAGAAACAAAGTAAAAAGCCTCACAATGAGCACACCCAGTCTCTCAAGCACACTTAGGAATGTCAAGCGAGTGAGTTTCAAAAAATCTCTTCCCCTTCCCAACTATCGGGAGTCTGCTCTGGGCTGGTGACACCTTCACCAGGATACTCCAGGATGCCACCCAGCTTCTGGGCCTGCAGCTTTCAAGGCTGGTTTGCAGAACCAGAGAAGATTCAAAGCAGTTACATACAGCTGAACCCTATTGAATAACCTGCCAACACAAAGCCTTTCCATCCACAGCGGACAACCACTGCCCTTGCTTCTACTTACTGATATGGTTCTGGTTCCATTCACACCTAGAATGTTCTGCCTGAACTTAACATGATTCAATTTAACTAAGACCTCCCCAGAGTGGGGGGAAGGAGAGAGAGAGAGGACCCTATTCCTAAGGTATTGCTCTGATCCCCAATCAAGTATCTGCAAAGGGCAGAGCAAAGCCTTGTTGATTTTCCTAATTTAAAAATTGTATTTATGTGTAGGGTAGCACACATCTTTAATCCCAACATTTGGGAGACAGGTAGACAGTTCTCTTTGATTTTGAGACCAGCCAGGTCTATAGAATGAGTTCCAGGGACAGCCAGGACTGTTACACAGAGAAACCCTGCCTTGAAAAACTAAACAAAAAGTTATATTTGCAAAAAGAAATTATATCTCCCACTTCAGTGACATTATAAAGCCAGACAGAAAATCCACTTTTGCTAATAAATGCTTTTCCAAAGCCAACTAGTATTTGTTACTCTTGAGTTTGACTGAGAAGCTTGTAGGATCCCAGTGTGTCCCCGACTGAGTCGTACCTTGGTCAGCTGGGACCATGAAGTCAGTAACCTCTGCCCAGGGGGATGAGTTAAAAGCCCTACAGATGGGGCATTGCTGTGTGCAGGGGACATGGACTAGACCATGTGGCTCTAGACAGCAACACTTCACAAAAGATCTATTACCTTGCACCTTTTTTCCATGATAACAAGTCTCTGCTGTGGCCCCAGAGGAGCAAACATGTCTTCAATTCTGCTCTCTGGACAGATGGAAGCCATCCTCAGAGACCCAGAGATATCACAGAAGGCAGAGCCTCTGTAACCCACTTGACATGATTTGGATGTATGCAGAGGAAATATGCACATTGTGTTCTTTCCAATGCTGGAATAAAAATCATTTTGCCACTTTTTTTACTCCAGCACTGTGGAGCCTGGCAGGGGGGGGGGTCTAAGAAGCAAGAGCCATGCCTAGGGTAGGGGCAGGGAGGCAGGGGCAGCCTGGTGCCCAGCATCCAGTGGGTCAGCATTGTCCCTGCTGGTGTGGCTGGTTCAGCTGGACACTCAAAGTTGGCTGGGAAACACCTTTAATTCAAACCCAACTCCAAGACAGTCACTTCTGTGTATGCAGTGGTACCGCAGAGGCCAGGCTATGGAGGTGTTTGAACTGTCACTCCCTGTTCCTGAATTCATCCTAGCTTCAACTGGATGCTAAGCAATATTCCTTGCTTTTTTTGGGTTAAACACAATTTCTTCGAGTTTTGACACTATCAAAGTACTAATAATCATTCCATCAAGAGACATTTAATCATGTTGATCTGAGTCACATCCGAATCTGCCTCTTCCTGTTACAGCTGCTCTTAGGCTTGGCAGCCCACAGTGGAATCCCTTTCCACGAAGTTCCAACTTGTGTCTCCCCAAAGCATTCTTTTAAAATACTGTTTCTCTCAAAAAAGCACTCTGCTGCATTTTGCCTTGTGGGAAAAAAAGGAAAGTATTTCAAAACCCCAAAATACCTATGAACAGAATTACACAAGCCCTGGGAGATGTTAAGCAGATGCCAAGCAAGGTAGGGCTGCACCAGAGCCTGTGCCTGGAACCAAGCTTTAAGATGCAGATGGCTGCAGCACCCCAGACTGGGCTAGCTGTTTACCCAATCTGATGAAGGCAGAACAGGCAGAAGGCTCAGGTTTTAAAGGCATCTCCTTTTGTGATTTTTGGTTTTCTCCCCTAATACCTTGAGAAAACATTTTGATAATAATAAAAGCTTGGATTAGCAGGGAACACATGGAAATGGAAACAGAAAATGGTCCTCAGATTGAGCACACCTGGCCATCACAGTCTATCAGAGGTGGCTCCATTTTTCTTGTTTTTTTTTTTTTTTTTTTTAGCAGTGAAAATACGCATGGCTGAAATATCCTAAAACTCACCTTTTCTATTCCAGAGACTTTCTTACTTTCTTCATTAGAAAACTGAAGCCAAGCTCACCTCAGCCTGTCCTGATGACACTTTTGTTCTACCTATCTTTATTTTCCTCATCAAATTGAGACTTTGGGAAAGACTTTGAATCTACCAACCAGAACATATATATATACATGCTCTTTTAAAAACTTATCTGAAAAAATTTTAAACAAAGCCAAGTTTCTCTATTATTATAGGATACAGTGATTTTTTTGTTTTTCTTCTTCCCATGGCTAGGCTTAGAGGTTTCTCCAGGTTAGACTCCTCTGGAGCTGGGATGATATGTAAAAACATCACCCAGGTTGTCCAGGTTGGTCTGGGGACTAGGACAGTATGTGAACTGCTGGCCGAACCCCAAGTAGCAGGCTTGATTCAGCATTCATCTGAGAGACCATCATTTCCTAGGCACTCAGTGGCTTCGAGCTCCATACTGGACAGAAATCTCCTCAGCTTCTTGTGGCAGTTGTAATCCAGACTGGTGGTTTGATGGTCTTGGGGTACTTGGGGTAAATGAAGGTGGTGCTGAGGAATCATGCAGCCTTCTGGTGGGGCTGGAAGAGCACCTGAGCCTTATTGTTTCCCCAAGTGCAATTGGGGATACAGGCGACTGGTGGCAGGAAACCATCACTAGGCCCAAGGGCATCTGCACACCATTGATGAAATGCCATTCAGAGTCCTACTTGACTGAGGAAGTATACTTTATTTCCTTTGGTGGTAAGAGATCAAATCTGACTCCTTCATCTAAGGACAGGGAACAGAGCCATGGTGAACAGGCAGCAGCCAGTGAGTGGGTCAGAGATGCTGAGTTGGGGATTGCTGGGACCACTCTCACTTCTGGTTCAATTGCCCCAGGAACCGAAGCATGCTCCCCTCTACCAACCGTTGTTGCCACCTTGAGCCCCCAATGGCTGGGGCTAGGGCTTGGGGGTAGCCCTGAGTCCGGGATGTCCAGGACGGCTTCGCTCTTCTTCTTCGTGTCCACGAGCTCAGGGACATCAAGCAGGCTCAACAGGCCCAGCATGGCTGTAAGTGTGGCAGTACTGGGGCACAGCCAGCGTGGTGTTGGAGTGTGAGATAGGGCCACTGCCCTCCAGGCCTCCCTCCTTGCCCAGCCACTGGCGCATTTCATGATGACATTTTCCATAGTTAGATTATCACTACAATAAAACTATAATGTAGCATAAAAAACTGGGAAATGAATAAATTTTAAACATGATAACAATGTCAAATTGAACTCTATAACATATAAAACACATCATACCATATTAAAGCAGGGTAGTAACACATTTGTAACATAATTCATAGGTGTAAAAAATATGTAAAATAGTAGTGGCATGTAAATAGTCCTAAACATTCAAGATTTCTTATTTCCGTTAGTGTGTGTGTGTGTGTGTGTATGTGTGTTTATAGGACCATTTATCCTGGAAATATCTACTACATTAATTGTGATATTTTATTATAAGTGTTAACAGGAATCTCACTAAGGTGACTGTACCAATAGTTCAACATTTTGGGTAGTTTATGCTTAAGATTGTAAATTATCATAAAATATTTCTGAAGTGAGATAAATAATGATGTAAAAGACCCCTCAATGAAAGCAATAGCAATTTACTAGATTTATTTGTCATTAAGAACTAAGTAAGATAAGTAAGAGGGGTGCTGTACACTAATAAAGTACATTTAGGAGCCTAGCCATCAAAACTTTAGCAAACATAACTCCATCTTGCTGCAGGCTCTGTCTTGGATATTGTTTGAATACTAAATCTGTACAATAAACTGTATTATTAAAACCAATGTTTTATAATAACATACATAATGGGAGGAGATATTTTATACTCATTCATTCAGTATAAAGATAATAATAAAAATCCAAAAAGATTCAAGAATTTGACCCATTTTAAAACAATGGGGTACATATGAAAAAATATTCTACCAGGGAACTCCTAAAGCTGATAAATACCCTCAGCAATTTAGTAGAGTATAAGATTAACTCAAATAAATCAGTAGCCCTCCTATTCAGAAAATACAAAATAGCACATAAAAAAATATGGGAAACATCACTCATTATAATAGACACAAATAGCATTAAATACCTTGGAGTGACTATAACCAAAGAAGTAACAGATCTATTCGACAAAAATTTTAAATTACTGAAAAAAGAAATTGAAGAGGATATCAGAAAATGGAAAGATCTCCCATGTTCCTGAATAGGTAGAATCAACATAGTAAAAATGGCAATTCTACCAAAAGCAATATATGGATTCAATGCACTACCAAATCAAAATACCAACACAATATTTTATGAAACTTGAATGAAAATACTCAACTTCATTTGGAATGACAGGAAAGCCAGGAATGTCAAAACAATTTTGCTCAAATAAGAACCTCAAGAGGCATCAATATGCCTGACTTCAAGATATACTATAGAGCTACAGTTATAAGAAGAGCCTGGTAGTGGCATAAAAGCGGATTTGTTTTTCAATGGAATCAAATTTAGTATGCAGGCATTAACCTAAAAATTATGAACACCTGATCTTCAACAAAGAGGCCCAAAATATTCAATGGGAATAATAAAGTCTTTTTAACAAATGGTATTGGCATAGCTGGTTGGTAGTATGTAGAAAAATGCAAATAGATCCAAGCCTCTCACCCTGCACAAAATTCAAATCTAAGTGCATCAAAGACCACAACAAAAACCCAGCCACACTAAACTTGATAAAAAAGAAAGTAGGAAATAACTTCCAATGAATTGGCACAGGACACCACCTCCTTAATATAAAACCAGTGGCACAGACACTAAGAACAACAATCAATAAGTGGGACCTCCTGAAACTGAGAAGCTTATGTAAAGCCATGTACATTGTCAATAAGACAAAACGACAGTCTACAGAATGGGAAAAGCTTTGTATCAAACCTACAAGTGATAGAAGACCAATCCCTAAAATATATAAAGAACTCAAGAAACTAGATCCCAATACTTTGAATAACACATTCAAAAAATGGAGTTCATATCTATAAATGGAATTCTCAGGAAAAGTATTACAAATGGCTAAAAGGCACTTAAAAAAGTGCTCAATTTTTTTAGCCAACAAAGAAATGCAAAAAAAAAACAACTTTGAGATACCACCTAACACCAAGACACAGGTGGCAACTGTAGAGCAAGGGGAACACTCCTCCATTGTTGGTGGGAGTATAAGCTTGTTCAGCCACTCTGAATTGGACTATGGAATTTTCTCAGAAAATTGGGAAACAATCTCCCCAAGGATCCAGCAATACCGCTTCTGGGCATATACCCTAATTTTACACATACATACTCCTAAGGCATTAGCTCAACTATGTTCATAGCAGCATTATTCATAATAGCATGAACCTGGAAACAACCAAATGCCCCTCAACTAAAGAATGGATTAACAAACTGTGGTACATCTACACAATGGAGTACTACTCAGCAGTAAGAAAATGAATGGATGGATTTGGAGAATATCCTCCTGAGAGAGGTATCACAAACCCAGAAATATAAGAAGGGAATGTACTCACTCATTAGTGGACTCTAAACAAACAAACAAACAAACAAAAAACAAAACAAAACAAACAAACAAACAAAAAAAAAACAAAAAGCAAAGCATGTCCAAGCTGCAAACAACAACCACTGAACAGCTTAGGATGTGAAAAACTTGAACTGACAACTTGGATCCTATTCCCTCCAGAGGAACACCTGACTCAGTCTTGATATTGGGGTGAGGAAACTAGATCTGCCAGGAGTGGATTCTGAACTTAGCCATATTGGGACCTTTGAAACTCCTGCCTATGATAGGGAGGAGATAAGGAGATGTGGAGAAGAGAGAGTGACTGGAGGGGGTATGAGAGTAAAAGGACCTTGAAGAAGAATATACACAGATAGAAAATGTGACTTCATTCAAAATAAAGGAAAAGTAAAAGAATTATTTATCATTAATGAGAACAAATAACAAATGAAATAATCTCTAAATAAACCACATTAAAATTTAATATAAAAAGAAACAGTTAAATAAAACCAACAAATCAGAATAAAAAATAAGAATCATAAGAAACACACACAATCTAGAAACACAAAATCAATAACCACAACATACAAGTTAAACTCAGGAAGTTAAATAATGTCTACACAGAGCACTATGAGCAAAACAAAACTAAATACCTCCCCAAATGAGTTAAGTCTGTGTTGACCACATACTGCTAGTCATAGGCCTGCTTTGTGTGGTTTCTATAATCATTGGAACTCTATTTTAGAAAACTAATTTTTTCTTTGCATGTGATTGTCAACAGGAGACAGCCACCTGGTTAGGAATCAGAGCTCATATATACTCCATACTCAGTGCTGGACCATCTGGTTTAGCCCTGTGAAGGGCCTGTGCCTGCTGACTGAGGCTCTTTGTTCATGGTTATGTTGTCTTTTTGGGCTAGAAATTATTACTACTCACAACCTCTTGCTCATATTATCTTCCCTCTTTTCTTCTTTGGAGTTCTCTTAGCTCTGAAGCAAGGTGTTGGTCAAAAAGAGACACTCATTTAGCATTGAGTATTCCAAGATCTGTAACTCTCTGTACATATTCTTGTAATGGATTTAAGCATTTATTGTAATCAATGTAGGTGGAAGTTTCTCTGATGATGGCTGACTGAGATCCTAATCTATTAGTATAACAGAGTTTCTTAGAGTCATTTTATAGCTACATTCCTTCAGCAAAAAAGATCTATTTGATAGTACCCTAAGCCTTTGGCCTATCCATTCTCTGGTTTCAGCCACTTGAGCAATGTAAGTGATGGAAAACGGTGATCTAAATATACTGTGTAAAAAATTAATCTTAGAAAGAAACTAAGTGTGGTGATTATGAGTATATTAAAAATAAATGAGAACACAGCTAAGGTGCTGAACAGACAAAAAATTAATAAAGAATGTGAAAACTGAATTAAAATATTTGGGGTAAAACTGAAATCCTTGAGATGAATATTCAAATAGATCAAATAAAAGCTTAAAAACAAAACCTCAATAATAGCATGGGACATAGAGAGGAAAGAGGGCAGAGGAATTACTATTTTAGACAAGGTAGAATAATTGCTATATTTAGTCAAGGACACTAAATTATAAATGTGTTAATGGAGTATGTGAAAGAATTGAAACACCATGAAAGAAATTCAGTAAATTATGGGAATATGAGAAGTCTATGCAAAAGTCATAGAAAATATTTTGAACATACTCATAAAATATCTATCATCTAGGTCAAGAGATGTATATCCAGGTACCAAGGCATATTTAAAACTAAGCAGAATCAGAAAACAAGTGTCTCACATCCTTCTAAAGTAAAACACGAACTATATAGAGCAACAAAATTACATGGAGATGAGTCCCATTATTGGGTGTCTAATGCAGAGTTGTCATTCTTGAAAGCATATACACACAATCAACAAAAAATGTGCCCAGCAGGTTCTATTTATATACATTTCTCATACATTGTTATGTAACAAATATAAGAAAAGAAAAATAATCTGTCAAGTTGAGAATGGAAGGTGTCAAGAGAGTGTAACGTGCAGGAGCTAGAGATTGGAAAGGGCACAAGGTAGTGATATAATTCTATTTCAATTAGAAACAACAAAATTTAAATAAAATAAAGCTTACGATGAAAAATTAAAAGTTATAGATGCAGAAATAGGACCATAAGTATGATAGGTTGCCACTAGATGGAAAATTTAAACCAAAAGGCTCTGAAAGACCACAGGTGTCAATCCAGACAACTATATTCATCCAATCCATCTACCATGACTGAATTAGAAGTGAAAATTCTATGATAAAGGAAGGGCCAAAGGAATCTAGAACCAACAAGGCAGGCAGCATCAGAGAAAATACAAAATTTAATATTTCAGACAAATGGGCAAGGGAAACAAAAAAATAGTGTGCTAAGGAGGATTTAAGCAAATGAACATTAGCAAAAGAAGAACAGAAAATCAAAAAATGATGTGACTTAATGAATAATTTATTGTAATAATACTGATGTTCAGTGCTATCAATTCTCCAACAAAAGACAGAATCCAACATTTTAATAGGAAACAAGATACTTTAATTTACCTCCTCCAAGAACTATATCTTACCTTAAAAGAGAGAAACTAGATCAGGGTAAAACAATGAAAGTTATTATGCCAGGCAGATATTAGTAGGAAACAGGCATTTTTATTTTAATATGTGACATATGTTCTATAAAGCTGTCAGACCATCTCCTTCTAAGAATAAAATACAAAGAATAAGCAAGAAAAAATAGCAAAGTTAAGTGACAAAGCTTTAAAAAGGCAAAGCATTCTGGCTCGAACTCCATGTCTAGTCTAGCTACTTGGAACTCATTGGCTCTGGAATGACTGTTGGAACCATGCACAGGACTGAACTAGGCACTCTGAATGTGGATGATAGTGTGAGGATTGAGAAGATTGTGGGGACACTGGCAGTGGGATCAGGATCTATCTCTAGTGAATGAACTGGCCTTTTGAAGCCCATTCTCTATAGGGGGATACCTTGCTCACCCTTCATATGGTGGATGGGTTTAGTCCTGCCTCAACTGGATATGCAGACTATATTGAGTCCCTGTGGGAGTCCTTACCCTCCCTGAGAAGTGGATGAGGGGTAGGGTGGGGAGAAGCTGGTGGCTAGTAGGAGGAGGGGAGGGAAGGGGACCTGTGGTTGATATGTAAAATTAAAAGAAGAAAACCTTTCAAATAAAGGAAAAAAACGTAAAAAAAAAAGAACAGTAAGAAATAGTTTCCTTTAGGGTTTGGTCCTGGAAGGTTAGTCTCTGACTCATGTGTATATAGGTAAGATAAAGTGGACTCAGTGAACTATTTAAAGAGAGAAAATGTGAAGTATGAAATAGATGGTGATAAATCTGAAAAAAGTAGAGGAGAAGGGGATGAATATGATAAAAATATATTGTAGTACACATGAAATTTCTGTTACTTTTTAAAATTACATAAAAATGTGAAACAAGGATTGAGGCTTGGTAGTACAAGCCTTTAATCACACCACTAAGGAAACAGCAGTAGGAATATCTCTGAGTATGAGGCCAGGTTGATCTTCAAAGTAACTGGAGGATAGTCAGGACAAAAAATAGAAATCCTATATCAAATTAAAATATACATATAAATATAATTTTATTTCATTTTCATTATACATATATATACACATACATATCACAATGCAGTTAAGAGCATAGATTCAGTTTGTGTAGCACACACATTATCACTCACAAATACCTGTAACTCCAGTTCCTGGGGATCTAATGCCCTCTTCATTGTGTATTAATATATCACTTTTGGGGACAATTTTATAAGCTTCTTAGAATGTGTGCTGTTTAGTTTTTAGATATTTAGAATATATTTTACATTTTCTCATTTCAATTTATGTCACATAACATTTGGTTTATTTTGAGAGTAACTTGTAGTAATAAGAATATGGTGTGTTAAAAGACCAAGAGATACAATGTTTTATAGTAACTGATTTTTAGTTTTAAGACATAGATGTTGCTAAAATATATTATTATTAAAAAAGAGTACCTCATTGTGCCCATATGGGATTTCATTTCAAAAATATTTCCAAAGGAAAGTTGTTCATCAGAAAGTAAATGCAATACAATTAACATAGAATATAGTTCTACTATATTAGTATATTTTAAACTTTAAACAGTTATTATAAATAAAAAGTTAAAGTATTGCAAAATGAACACAATAATTTCTAACATTAAAAAAACTCATTTTAAGTAACTCAGTAAATTCAAAATAAAACAAAAAAAGAGATAAAATAATATGTGACACATATGCAATATGCTGTGATTCTCTTGGGAAGCTCAACACACTTGAAATCTGAACCACACCAAGCAAGAAAGTTTATCTTAATGTCCATGTCACTATGGGTGAATTATGTGAAGCTAGCTTGCAGTAACAAACAGAAACACCCCTCACCTCCACTCTAACAATTTTTATTTTGAAAAATATCTCTGGTCCACTGCCATTGAACTGTCAGGAAACACAGTTTATCAGTTAGAAGCCTCATACATAAGGAGCTATGGCAGCTAGCCTGGCTTCTGCTGGTACCAATTCAATTTAGTATCTCATCATGGATGCTAGTTAATAAAATAGCAGGTCCTCTAAAAAAAAAACATTAAGTATTATTAATTGCTGAGTCATGTATTGACCTCAGGAGAAATATCTATACTCTCAAAATTTGCAACAGAAATCACTTTACTAAGAGAACTTGTGAGATGTCTCAACAAATAATTTTTCTTGATTTATGGAAAACAACTTGAGTTTTTGCTGGACCAACATGAGAGGTGAGGACTAACTCATACAAGTATCTTCTACCCTCTACTTGTGTGTCATGGAATACAAACCACACATAAAACTGCATAATAATAAACAAATAAATGAGAAAATATTATTTTACTGAACTAAAATTGCAGAACAAAGTGTTATTTATATTTAATTTATATAAAACTAGTGAGTTCAAATTCACCTATGAAATATCAGTAGCTATAAATAGCAGGAAGCCAATCCTCCCTTTCAAATTTTTACAATCAATATTTTCTATGAAATTTATTTTAATATCACATTTTTATGAAAGATATTGAAGATTTGCTTGCTTAGTATGCTTAGAAAATTTTGTGCTTCTGCAGAGACAAATTCATTAAACCATAGGAAATGCAGCCCCTAAGTTCTACCGATAACATTCATAAAAATTTGGCAATTCTCTGTAAATTAATGAAAGCGGAGTAAAAAGAATAGTTATTCAACTAGTAGGACATGCTTTCCTGTATGTCTTCCTTTTTACTCCTAGTGTTTCTGTAATACAGCACTTAGCAGGTGTCTAGTGTCACACACATTGACAATTTTAATCTTTTCCTATTTTATCTTTTCCTATTAATCACCAGATTCTGTTTTACTACTGTCACTATTCACACTGAATACATATTATTGCAATCATGAGAACCCTGAATGACTCTTCCCTCTTTCTGTACTGGTAGTTGTCATTAATGTGCCCTATATCTTCACATATTATGTAGATATTACTCACACAGAAGCAAGGTTTTCCCGTCCATTGACAGAAATTTTCTTGTTCTTATGTTGTGAAGAAGGGTATTTAGCATAAACTGAGACCTGTATTTCCCTTCTGTAATGTTCTGTCCTCTGCTATGTGTGAAAGGTGTACCCATATGCTATACTGCCTAGCAAGGACACACTTCTAATATTGCTCCTTCACATTCCATGATCTAGTTTTCTCTGCACACCACACAGAGAATGTTTTGAATACAGGCTTTGTCCCAATACTCTGTCTTCATCTACTAGACCAGAACGGCTTGTTTCATGGACCTTTTACTGGGATAGTAAGGGAATGAGAAGAGAAAAGTACACAGAGAAACATACAGTAAAGTAGGAATCAGTAGGGATCATGACACCGACTTCATCCCAGAACCTCAGCATGTTCATCAGGTACAATACAGGAGGAAGAGTTAGTTGGCCTCTGTTGGAGGTCACTCAACTAGGATTATCCAAGTGTAAATATACAGAAGATGAATGTTCAATTGTTTATAAACACTAGAAGATCTTTTTCTTTATTTGCTTTGTAGTATTTTTAATTTTTTTCAAGGTAAGGTTTCTATATTTAACAGCACTGGCTCTCCTGGGGTGTGTGACTGGGAACAGCCTGGCTCCAAACTCAGAGATCTACCTGAGTCTGTCAACCCCTCCCCTGCTGCGCACTAGGATTTTAACTGTTGGGGTGGGTAACATACCACATTCTGCCATTAATAACTACTTTTATTAGAAACTATATGGTTGGGGCCATTGAGTAATATAAAGCTTTGTTAAGCAATATAAATTCTGGCATTGCTCCAAGCAGGCTGCGAGCACATAAACTGCTAAGAAGGCAGTATAGTCAGCAGAAAAATATCACAGACATCCCCTCAAGTACTCATGAGTCATTATGATAGGAAATTAAGCATAGCCACATACCTATAAAAGTAGCTTATACATTTTCAGATCTAATGACAGAAAACCCCTGATCCTGATTCATTTAGATAATAGGAGTGAGAAAAGCATTTTCAAAATGAGGACAGCAACCAATAGTTATTGGAAGTTAGTAAATAGACAATGGCAAATACACTTATGAATGGTCTCTACTGTAAAAGAAGTACAATTTTACTTATATTACTAATTCACATATTTTTAAAATTTTCAAAATTTTAAAATATATTTTATCTTAATATTATTAATAACTCAGTTTATTTTTTATTTTTATTATTCTCATACATTTCCATATCATTGATAGGTGATTTCGTGGCAGTAACCAATGCTCAGAATATTGGAAAATGGACTAAACACTCTCTGGCCTTAAGAATATTGACATAACCATATGAAAGTGATTTCTAAATCATCTTCCAGCTTGGTGGCATGACTTTGTAAAAGATGAGCAAATATATGAAGCTAGCAAGAACTTCATGCCACTGTTTTTATTCAAATAAAAAAATAATTCACCTTCATGATTGCAGAGCCAATCTGTCTTTAGAGTCCTACAGAGGAGAAATTTCATGGAGAAAAATGACATAATGCCCTAATCAAAACACTTGTGTGCTAAGGTTGGTGCAGGGTATGATTCTGAGGAGAGGCTGCCTTGCATTATAACCACATCATCCAGATCCTGATGATTTGCCTTTAACCAAGGAACATCTCATTATTCTGAGGACTAGTTATGGGTTGGTCACATCCTGTGCAGAAGTCAGTTTGTGTGAAGATGTGTCATTGTGATTATTTTAATACAAAACTGAATGGCTAATAGCTAGGCAGCAGAGAAGAGATAGGACTTCTGGGCCAAGAGAGGAACTCTGGGTTAGAATTAGGCCCAAAGGAGGATCCAGCAAGGCAATGAGATAGTCACATGTACATTATAGAAGATAGGTAACAAGCCATGTAGTGGGAATATAGATGAATAGAAACAGATTATTTTCAGGTAAAAAGATCAAACGGCAATCCTAAGTTAAGTACAAGCATTCACATTTAATAAAAAGTCTTTATGTTATTATTTGAGAGCTGGCCTTTCAAAAAAAGTCTAACTAGAAAGACCTACTACACTTGACACCCAACATTTAAATACAAACATATAAATTGACTTTTGAAGGCAACGTTATTATTTCTTGTCTTTATTGTTTTAGTTTGTCTGTTTGCTTGTTTGTCTTTTGACCTAATTGTAGGTTTCAGATGTGACATCACGATGATTCAGTCTACATCTCAGACTACTTACTAAGAGACACACTTGTCATAGAGTGTGTCAAGTCTTTTAAGATTTCACATACTCTCTCACTTTTTAAATAGTAGGTTACAAGAATAACTCCAATAAATCAGCAATCCTCCTATACACTAAAGATAAAAGAGCTGAAAAACAAATAAGAGAAATGTTACCCTTTATAATAGCTGCAAGTAGCATTAAATACCTTGTTGTAACTATAACTAAAAAAGTAACAGATCTATTTAACAAAAACTTTAAATCATTGAGGAAAGCCTTGAAAGACCTCCCATGTTCCAGGATAGGTAGGATCAACATGGTAAAATGGTAATCTACAGATTCAATGCAATTCCCATCAAAATCCTAATATAATTTTTTGCAGATCTTGAAGAACAATACTCAAGTTCATTTGGAATATCAGAAAAGCCAGGATTGCCAAAACAATTTTGCTCAACAAAATAACCTCAGTCTCATGCGCGACCCTGTCTGCAAGGATGGCACAAGACCCAGGCTTCTTCCTTCTATGGTTTATTCAGGCATTTTACAGAAGCTTCTATTTTTCCTACTACTATTACCCCCCTACTACTGCTACTCACTACTGCTATGGGGAGACCCCGCTCAATAGCTTAAAAGCTCTCAGGGCTTCAAAACCAAAATATACCACATAGGTACTGCTCATAGGTCCACATTCGCGATAGCAAGCCACAACTCAAGGCCAAGCCAAATAGGGAGTTTGCTTATGGCAAGAGAGGAATAGTTTATGTTTAAGAGAGCACTTTCCCACGAGGGGCAGAAGGCACTTTCCCACGAGGGGCAGAAGGCACAGTCACAATGACTCAGCTCTCTACACCTCAGGATCATCACTAATCCCAACTTCAAATTATACTATGGAGCTATAATATAGTGTAGTAATAAAAAGAGCCTGGTATTGTAATAAAAACAGAGTTGTGGATTAAGGATTTGAACTGAAGACCCCAACATTAACCCACCCACACACCAATGAACACGTGATTTTTGACAAACAGGTCAATAATATTCACTGGAAAAAAATTGTATCGTCAACAAATGGTGTTGGCATAACTGGACAATAGTGTGTAGAACGATGCAAATAGATCCAAACATCATTCTGCACCAAAATCAAATCCAAGTGGATCAAAGACCACAACATAAACCCAGCCCACTAAACTTGATGGAATAGTAAGTGGGAAATACTCTTCATCATATTGGCACAGGCAACCAATTCCTAAATATCACTATCACAGACACTAAGAACAACAATCAATAAGTGGGAACTCCTGAAACTAAGAAGTTTCTGTAAGGCCAGGGACACAGTAATTCAGACAAAAAGACAGCCTACAGAATGGGAAAAGGTTTTCCCCGACTGTACAAATGACAGAGGTCTGTCCTCTAAATTACATTGAGAACTAAAAAAAAAAAAAAAAAAAAAAAAAAAAAAAAAAAAAAAAAAAACAGAGCCCAGAGCCCTAAATACTCCTATCAAATTATTGGGTTAAGAAATGAAAAGGGAATTCTTAGGAGAAGAATTACAGATGGCTCAAAGGCACTTGAAAAAGGGCTCAACACCTTTTCCACCAGAGAAATACAAATCTAAACAACTTTGAGATACCTCATTACACCTGTCAGAAAGGCTAAGATTAAAAACACAGATGACAGTCTATGCTGGAGAGGATGTGGAGAAAGGGGAACCCTCTTCCATTGTTGGTAGGAGTGTAACTTTGTTCAGCCACTCTGGAATGCACTATGGAATTTTCTCAGAAAACTGTGAATCAATCAACCCAATGAACCAGCAATACTACTATTGGGCATATACCCTAAAGATGCACGTTTGTACCCCAAAACATTAGCTCAACTCTTTATAGCAGCAATATGTGTAATTGCCAACCTGGAAACAACCTAGATTTCCCTCAACTGAAAATGGATTAACAAACTGTGTTACATCTACACAATGCAGTACTCTTCAGCAGTAAGAAAAAATGATATCCTAAAATCTGTAGGCAAATTAATGGATTTGAAGAATATCCTCCTGAGCGAGGTATCATGAATGCAGTAAGATAAACAGGGGATGTACTCAATTATTACTGGATTTTAAACAATAAGCAAAGGAAAATCAAACTGGAAACCACAACAACTGAACAGCTTGGGGTCTGAAGCACCTTAGATTGGTACCTTGGAGGCCATTCCCTCCAAATGTACACCTGACCTCGTTTTGATGTTGGGATGAGGAAAGTGGATTTGTCTGGAGTAGATGCTGTACTAAGCCACCTTGGGATCTCCTGCCCTTTCTGGGGAGGATATGAGGGGACGGGGATAATAGAAAATGACTGGGAGGGGAAAGGGCATTTGGACAAGAGGGTACATGGACAAATAATAAGATTTTATTGCATAAAAATAAAAAAATAAATAGCTTATTGAGTTCATTTCATCTTACCCATATACAAATGAGTCAGAGGCTAATCTACCAGGGAACAATTCCTAAAGAAAACTGGTTCTGACTACTCTAACAATCATCAATTGTAATTCAAATTACAAGACACAAAATAAGTCTCAATAACTTATGAAAGCTAAGATAATATTACATTCTGTTTGACTTGAGGAATTCTAATGACAAGCAGTCTTATAATGTATGCCCACTTTAATAGTAGTGGAAAGACAATCATGGTATAACCAAATACCTTCTGGTTGAATTTAAGTCCAATTTCAAATGATAAAACCCATACCTGACATGAGTATTGGGACCAAGAATCTGAGGCTAAAAGTCATAGGCCCTGTGGTAGAACTTTTAAATGAAGTAACTTGGGTAAAGTAGTGAACTAAATGGATAAACAAAATTTGAAAAAGGAATTCTATTGTTCATAGTATGAGTCCCTACACAAGGTAATATATTAAAGAAGGCATGTAGCTACAAGAAAAGAATTGTAATTTGGTCAAAAACAGGAAGTATATCTGTATACCTGTCTTATTCCTTAATCAATAGAAAGTAATTTCCAGAAAGAAATCATGTTTTATACTCTGAGGGCCACAATTTTATGATTGACATTTACTTAGTATCAGTAGCAGAAAAATTAGTTATTCCCTATTTATGTATTCCTCACAAGTTGCTGGTCTATATCTATGTATTGGGAATACAGATATCTGTTGCAGTGATTCTGTCACAAATAAAGACTTTGTCCAAATTTTTGTATAAAAATATTGTCATATATAATTCATATTATATGAGAATCTAGAAATGACAAACTCAAATACCTAGTGAAAACAATTTGGTAAGGGTTTTTCTGCCAAAAAACATGTATTATTATTCATCTAAAAGAACTTTGTGTAGTTGCAAATGTATTTTAGATCTTCATAAAAGAAGTAGATACAGCATGGATGCTTTACATTATTGTATTGTGATGATAAATAGTATATTAAGAAAAAATCATCTGGTACTTCACCAGACAGAGCCTACCACAAAGACAAGCCACAAGGGTCAAGGCCAGACATTTAATCCCATCATTGGGAAGACAGATTCTGTCTGGATTTCTCTGAGTACAAGATCTAACAGACCCATGTAGTGGTAACACATACCTTTAATCCTAGTGCTAGGAAATTTGAGCCAGAAATAAAATAGCTGGGGGAGGGAGGGAGGGAGGGAAGGAAGGAGAGAGGGAGGGAGGGAGAGAGAGAGAGAGAGAGAGAGAGAGAGAGAGAGAGAGAGAGAGAGAGAGAGAGAGAGAAGGCAGGATATCAGCTTTCCCTGCCACTTAACTTTTTGGCTAAGGACAGAGCGATTATGTTCAGTAGATTCAGGAAGACAGGGCTAAAGATTTGACTGGGTAAGAATTGGCTGTGGCTAGTTACCTGTTTCTCAGTTATTTATGCTTTTTCTCACTATTTGTTGTACATGTTATCTATGAGTTGTATACACTTTACTTGAACATAAACCTTGATATTCCGCTAAAGTCCTTTTTATTTGTTAACTCTAAAAAACTTTGTACATTTATTTCAGTATGCTTTATTATATTAAAATCATATTTAGTAAGTTGAGGAGAGAAATAGAAAGTCTAAGAGTTAAATTGTCTTATTTTATACCATATATTGTAGTGCACTAGGAATGCTACGGACAATGTTTATGAGATTATGTATACCTTAAATTTAAGATTCAAAGCTGAGTGTCATTCTTTATGTCCCCTAGATTCTCTACACTTTAGGTGGGTATTCATAAAAAGATTTAACTAAATTGCACACTAAGTTAAAGAGGTAATTTGTTAATTCATATTGACTTTAAATTTTATCTAAATAGTCAAAAAAAAGTTATTTATAAATGGAGAAATATTAAAGTAGGAAAATAATTATTTTTAAAACAGTAGGGAAGCATCCACAGTGATAAATGGCTGTGTTGCTATCTCTGGAAAGTAGAAGCAGGGAGATCATTAGTCCTATTACAGCCTGTGTCTCATATATAAAGAAAAACAAACAAACAAACAAAAAAAGAAACTAAACAAGCAAAATCTTGGGACAATAAATGTTACATATTTGTTTTCTAATATTTTTAACTTTTATATCTGAGTCTTAATCATTAAAATCATGGTTTACACAATATTTAAAGTTGTTAAATGTAGAGATATGTTAAATATTTAATAAAGTATGACATTTTTTATCAAGACATCAGCACCCAGTCAAAACTAGCAGACATAGGTCAGGAATTTCTTGATCTTTGAGTACAAGGCCAAACAGCTGGGCTTCAATGGCACACACCTTTAATCCCAGCACAGAGAAAGCCAGGGATTACTCCCTTAATCCCATTGCTCCAGAGACAGAACTTTCTCTTTCTCTGTGACCTCAAGGATGACTAATAAATAGAGTAAGTAGCTCCTACCTTTAATCCTATCCTGAGTAGGATACAGCTGGCCAGTAGGGTATTTAAAGTATCATAGGAAACCAGCAGAGACAAAAGCAACTAGGAGTGAGGTGGAGGAAGTGGGAAGACAGCTGGGTGAGGTTTGACTGTGGTATTTTCTATCTCTGATATTTCATCTTTACCCAAATTTGGCTGTAGGTCATGCAAAGTTGACAAAATCGTTAAGTTCTATTCAGGTCAAATAACCAGTATGAGGTTGAGTACCAATAAATTCACATGTAATTTGATGAGGGCATACAAACTGACTAACTCTGCTGAGTAGCTCTAACACACAGTCATTGTCCCCAGTGACCATGGCTAAATGAAGACTTAGGGGACATAAAACCTCATTTATAGAAAATCTAGAACCAATAAAGTGTGGATTTAACTTATTTTTTTCACCTAGATGGAGTTCTCTATGAAGCTGGACTCCTTTGTTGTAGCTACATTACACAGAGACTTATGATGAGGATAGATTCTGATTCAAAGTTAACAAGAATCTAACAGAATTTGATTTTCCTTATTGAGGAAACTCTGAATGTGAAAGATTTACTAAGACTCACTGAGGAAAAATCCTGAAACTGCTCCAGTTTTTTTCTTTCCTAGGCTTTTAAGAGTGTCTTTCTCTATAGAAGCCTTTCCTACTATTGTATAAAGGAGCCATGGCATGTCTGTGGAGCGCTGCTGTAGACGGTTTTCTACTGTGATCAACACTATGACAAAAGACAACATGGGAAGTAAGTTGTCAGTTTATAGTTGACATCACAGTACAACATGAAGGGAGCTAGAGACAGGATCTGAATCAGAAACATGGAGAAGCAATGTTTACTGAATTACTTGCTGAAGAGGGGCACTCATGACAATGCTGAGTCCTGACTGCAATGACAACTGTACAGGATATGAATTGTATATGAAGAAAATTGTGCAGTGAGTGCATGCAAATCATTGGATTAAGTTAGTGTTGGGCACAGCTGCAAGACTTATTTCTCTCACACTCTTGGAATAAGTTCAGGTCCCAGAATGACAAAGAAAAGATATCACACACACTTGTGAAGAATACACTAAATTATACATGATGTTTCTAATGTATAAAAGCTCTATTTTCCATTACACATTTCAAAGATATATCAGGGTAATATAGACAAATATCCTGCCTTAAGGGGGCATACAACAATGAAAAGACTATTAGGTGTTTAACTCACTCGAATAATTCTTATTAGTTGAACAATACTATGTCTTTTCCATGGCACCTGTTTGTAAAACTAGAGTATTCTTTTCTATAAATTAAAAGGATAATTTACCAGGGCCTTCTTAATGTGTTAAAAATAAAATTTTACAGTTTTAACTATGCTTACTATGATGCAAATAGAGGAATTACACAGGAGGTACACATATGAGGCCTTGATTGCAAAAAGGTGTGTTACTTGAAGTCCTGACACCATATAAATATAGAGGTGCTTTTATACACACAGACTAAGTTGGTTGTACATTTTCTCCATATGGGATCTTTCATATTTTCACTTTCATACCATTTGCTATTATTTCCCACAATGCCTTAGCATAAAGGATTGACTAGTGATGGCATATTTGAATGTTAGAAACACTACTACTCAATACATGACTCAGCTGTGTATTACAGATAATATTTTCACCTTTCACTCTTGAGTAGTAACTGGTGACAGCATCCTAATTCAGGTATCAGCCTCACTGTCTGCAGCCTACAAACAAGCTAAAAGGCTGTAATGTTGTTTAATCTTATAAGACATATGTTTGAACACCTGAGTCTTTGTCTTGGCCATCCAGCATTATTTGTCATCACAGAGGAATCAATTCAGTTTTAAGTACCTATGTTCTAAACCCTGGAAATACAGAAGGTTATTTAAGATGACAGCCAATACTGAAGAGGATTCAGAGCACGAGGAACACTCCTTTGTTGGTGGGAGTGTAAACTTGTTCAGCCAAATTGGAATGCAGTATGGCAGTTTCTCAGAAAACTGGGAAGTTATCTACCCGAGGATTCTAAAATACCACTCTTAGGCATATACCATAAAGATGCACATTCACACCCCAAAAGCAGAAGCTCAACTGTGTTCATACCAGCATTATTCGTAATAGCAAGAACCTGGAAATGACCTAGATATTCCTCAACTGAGGAATGGATTAACAACCTGTGGTACATCTACACAATGGAGTACTACACAGGAATAAGAAAAAAATGACATTCTAAAATTTGGAGCCAAATGGATGGATATGGAGAATATCCTCCTGAGGGAGGTATCACAATCCCAGAAAGAGAAGCAGGGGATGTACTCACTCATAAGTGGACTTTCAAAAGAATAAAAAGAGATAGATGTCATTGTACACAAGAACTCAAAGCTAGAACATAGCTACAGGACACAATGCCTCCCTTTTGCATTGATGACCTCCAGCACATGTGTGGGTGAGGAAAAGGCTTGTTTTCTTTAAGAGTCTGTCGACAGGGAGATTAATTAAACTCTAGTAAGTGAATGAGCAACATGAATGGGTGGTCTTTTAAATGGGCACGATTCTGAGAGGATAGATATCTGAGCTTGATGGGGTGCATGATGTAAAAACTCCAAATAATAAATATAAATATATGTATAAATAAATATAAATATATATATATAAATATATATATAAAAAAGAAAAAAGAAACACTGTGATTAATATTAGGGTTTCACTGGCTTTATAACTTTTAAAGGCTTTGTTTATTTTTTTAAGTTTTATGGAATTACATGATATGTAGTTGTCTTAGTTTTTTAAGTTATAGTAGAATTGTGGAGTAATTCCATATTTTCTTGTTATTATTACTGTTATTGCTGTTTTTTATTTCTTAGTATTGAGTATTTTATTAGTTTTTCAAGCAGGTTACAAAGTATGCATTTGTTAAAATCATTCATTAAATTTAAGTTCAAATTTACTATCTAAAAACTCACCAGGTTTTTCAGAATCTTCAATTTATCAAAACAAATTTATAATTTATGTCCTTACCATTTTTTTAAATTCAGTCATATCTATTATAATTATTGCCTTTCAGATTGTAGTTTTATTGAAGTAGGTCTTCCCTTTTTTGTTTAATTTGGTTAAGAATTTGCCAATTGTGTTTAATCCTTAAAAATAAATTTATTAAATAAATAAAATAATTACTTAATTAATTAATAAAATTTAGTGTTACCCTAAGCAAACAGAAGGGGAGTCAACAGCACTATCATTGATATTTCTCCTTTTCTGCTCAGAACATCCTATCATTTGTGACAGAAGGGAGTTATGAGAGTCATCTCATTGACATGAATTCAGTCTACATAACAACTATCATAGTTACCAATTATTCTCTCAGACAAAGTTTCCAAATATTTATAGTTTATTGGAAATTCATTACCACAGGGTTAGGTGGGACTAAGAAACTTCCATCTACAATATCCCCCCTCCCAGCATCCACATAGACAAGTGCAAAGGAGCTCGTTAATCACATAAAAATTATTTCAATTTCCTCATTTATTCCTTGGTAGAAGATGTCACCCAAAGAAAAGAGAGTGTGCAAGGTGCATAGGTTTTTGATAGATTCCTATGAAAATGTAATTTTTTTAAAACAAAGGGTGAAAATTTTTAAAGCTTGATTATTAAGAAAAAAAAGTCACTAAAGTGAAAAGAAAAACAAGCTATACCTCTCTCTACTGGTGAAAATGCAAGTAGACCATTCTAGCACATTTTGAAGAATATAAAATGGAGTGATTATAGAGCAATTTGTGGTAATTAAAAGAACCACAATAAAAATATGTATATGTAATCCCAAAATGCAAGTAACTTGCAGAAATCAATCATAAAAACATATGGTGGATGCATAATAAAGCAAAGATATTTTAGATTTTAAATTACTTATTTCTCATTTTCTTTTCTTTCTTCTCTCATACAATACATTGCAAACACAGCCTTCTCTCTATCCATGCCTCCTATACCCCCCTGTCCTCCCCTCTACCCTAGCTCCACTGTTTCTCCATTTTACTTCAGAAAAGAACAAATTTCCCAAGAATATGAACAGAATGCAGCATGACAAGTTGCAATCTGACTAGACACAGACTCTCATATAAAGGCTCAATGAGGCAATTTAGTAGAAGGGAAAAGTTCCCAAGAAATACACAAAAGAGTCAGAGTCAGATACAACCCATTCCCACTTAACAGAAACAACACACACAAAGACACACACAAAGACACACACACATACACACTCCAAACTGTTCTAAAAACCACGGCATGAGTGCCGTTTTATTGTAGCTTTAACTTCTTTTTAAAATTTTATTTTCTTTTTAATTATGAATGAAGTCATATTTTTTATCCGTGCATATCCTTGTTCAAGCTCCCTTTTCCCTCCTGTCCCTTCTGGTCACTTCCTCTTCTCCACATCCCCAATGGCCCTGCTAATTAATTCTGTGAGTCTTGTTCTCTTAGTGTCTTGATCTGCTTGGCTCCTACAATCTTTCTTGGGGTTCCCCAGAGGTGCCTACTGTTTGGTTGTGGATCTTTGCATCTGCCCTTATCAGATGCTAGAGTATGTCTTTCTCTTAATTAATGGGGTAGACACCAATTTATGAGAATAACAGAATATCATTAGAAATAAGGAGATGGGAAAAAGAGACAATGTCTGGGAGGGGCAGAAGGGGGGAAGGAGTTTGAATAAGGTGGAGCATGGATAAAAAATCAGACTTTATTCAAAAATAAAAAAATCAAAAAGGAAAAGGAAAAATATTTTAAGGGAATCTTTAATGTTTGATTATACCCTAGGTCTTTCAACCATTTCGTTTCTACTTTTTACCATCTACCCAGTGTTAGGCATGGGATCCCAATTTGGGAATGGAGCCCAAGTAGATCAGTCTTTGGTTGGGCACTGCTGTGGTCACTGAGCCATCTTTGCTACAGTGCATCATGCATGAACAAATGTGGATCAAAGTTTGGTTGCTGTTGCAGTTCCACCATAGATTCTGACCTAGTTATAGAAAATGGATGGTTTAGGCTTCTTATTCTCCCTTACTAAGAGTCCTCCCTAGGGTTACTGACCACGGCTCCAGGAAGTTTCACTGCACTAGGTTTACACTTTTTTTTTTTTTATGAAAAACTCAGAAATTTATTTACCATGCTCATAATTTGAATACTTACTTTTATTTCATTTAAAGACAAAAAAAACAATTTAGTATCTTTAAGATTTGAGGTTTGTAGCACTTAAAATTTTAAGACAATTTTGGCAATTATAATACAAGTAAAGTCTAATAAAATTCTTCAATGTAATATCATTTTGTGCATATAAAGTATTGAGATATTTGTCTCGAAGAATTGCTTAAGGAATCTTATAGGAAGTATCTTTATTGTTTTCTATTTTTTAATTAGTAAAGTAACATTTTCTATCCATGTATATCCTTAATCAAGGTCCCGTCCCCTTCCCACCCCCTAAGGTCACTGTCTATTCTCCACACCTCCCCATCTATTCCCCACCATGAGCACGAGGTCCCAAGGTCCCAATATTGCTCTATATAGCCTCCACTACTGGAAGATCCAGTTCCTTCCCCCAAGATCGAGACTGAGTCAGTTGTTCCTCTAGGGAAGATGGGATCCAAGGTGTCAGTCCACGGGGTTTCAGATCCCAAGCTGTTCAGTGTTCGTGGTTTGCAGCTTGGCCATGCTTTGCTTTTGATGTCTTTTTTTTAGAGTCCATTAATGAGTGAGTATATCCCCTGCTTATCTTTCTGGGTTTGTGGGACCTCGCTCAGGAGGATATTCTCCAAATCCATCCATTTGCCTGCAAATTTTAGGATATCATTTTTTTCTTGCTGCTGAGTAGTACTCCATTGTGTAGATGTACCACAGTTTGTTAATCCATTCTTCAGTTGAGGGACACCTATGTTGTTTACAGGTTCTTGTAATTACTAATAATACTGCTATGCACACAGTTGAGCTAATGCCTTTAGAGTGTGAATGTGCATCTTTAGGGTATACAGCCAGAAGTGGTGTTGCTGGATCCTTGGGGAGATAGATTCACAGTTTTCTGAGAAACTTCCATACTGCATTCCAGAGTGGCTGAACAAGTTTACACTCCCACCAACAATGGAGGAATGTTCCCCTCACTCCACAACCTCTCCAGCACAGGCTGTCATCTGTGTCAGTGAGATCATGGGACTGTCTGCTGCCTGCCCAGGGAGGGGATGGGGAGTTGTGGAGAAGAAAGAATGACCTGATGT
>PVIH01018381.1:0-38686 GCA_004025045.1 Sigmodon hispidus | reverse complement strand
GGTTTCTCAGAAAATTGAGAATCAATCTCCCCAAGGACCCAGCAATACCACTTCTGGGTGTATACCCTAAAGAGGCACATTCACACTCCAAAGATATTAGCTCAACTATGTTCATAGCAGCATTATTTGTAATAGCAAGAACCTGGAAACAACCTAGATGTCCCTCAACTGAAGAATGGATTAACAAACTGTGGTACATTTACACAATGGAATACTACTCAGCAGTAAGAAAAAATTATATCCTAAAATTCGCAGGCAAATGGATGGATTTGGAGACTATCCTCCTGAGTGAGGTATCCCAATCCCAGAAAGATAAGCAGGGGATGTACTCACTCATTAGTGGTCTCTAAACAAACAAACAAGAAAAAAAGCCAAGCATGCCCAAGCGGCAAACCACAACCACTGAACATCTTGGGATCAGAAACACCTTGGACTGACCCTTCGGACCCCACTCCAACTATAGGAACACCTGCCTCACTCTTGAGGGAGGGTGGACAAAACTGGATTTGGTCAGGAGTGGAGACTGATCCATGGGACTGTCTGCTCCCTGTCCAGGGAGGGAATGGGGAGTTGCGGAGAAGTAAAATGACCTGATGTGGTGGGAGGGGGAAGGGACCTTGAATAAGGATATACAGGGATGGAAAAAAAAATTCAGAGGGAAAGCTGAACACAAAGTAAATATATGTGTAGCAATCTTATTTGCATTATCACCCTTGATAAGTCATGCTTATGATTTTTATCTTCTTTATAGTTATTGTTAACTTTTCTGCATTTTAAATTCATTTTACTGTTTTTTTTTGATAAATACAAAATAAATAAAGAAGAAAAAGAAAAGAAAAGAAAAAAAAAGATTTCTGTCACCACCCAGATTCTGGTCAAATGTAGTCAATGCTCTATGTAGAATTTTTTAAAAGAATGTCCATCCCACAATTGAACATACAGTTACTTAGCAGTTAAGTTAGCTTTGTTCATGTATGGCCATAGCTCTCCATATGCTTACTGATTAAGAAAGGTAGGTTAAAGTCCCCCATGATGGGGCTGAAGAAACAGCTCAGAACTTAAAATATGTACTGTTCTTGCAGAGGATCTGGGTTCAGTTTCTGGCATCCACCTGGTGGTTCAAACTGTCTATAACTCCAGTTCCAGGGAATACAATGTCCTCTTCTGACCTCTTTGGATACCAAGTATGTATGGAACACATACATTCATGCAGGCAAAAACACTTATACAAATGATAAAAATATTTTTAAAATCTTGTAGGATAGTGAATTCATCCCTTTTGATTTCTGTCAATTTTGGTTTTATAGATCTGAGGCTAATTTAGCATTATTTTTTCCTGGCAGAACAACTTCTTATCATTTTTGAGGTATCACATAGAGCTTTGGAAATACCATAATCACTTCACAAAGTCTTCATTTAGATGTACCTGCCTCTTTATTCATTTATACATTCTTTTATTCATAGATGCTCTTACTGGATGTATGGCCCTAGGTCAGCATCATTTACTTACAGGGATTTGAACCTATAGCTCCATCATCCACTGGCTAAAGTAGCTTGGTCAATGACTGCTTTTTAATTTTTGTGTTTGTTTTTCAGTATTACACTTATATGTCTGTCAGTGGTTTTCATTTATACTACTTTTCTTATTTTATTCATCACACATGCACACGCAGCAAGCTCCCTTACCATGTGAGCTGTCCCAAGTCCCTGTACTGCTCTTCCTGTGTGGGTGGCTCTGTTCTCCTCACTTTTTGACCAAGCTCAGTCATCATCTCTTAAATACTTCATCTTACTCCTACCCACCACCTCCTCTGGAGCTCTAATTGTGTGTTTTCTTTCAAAGTATATAAATCTATATTTCTTTTATGCTTTAGTCTGCATACATTTTTCTAACTTGCCTCCATAATTATTTTCTCCAGCTTTGGCAAAACTTAGCCATTACCCGAAGTTTAGTTGCATTTCTAAGTTCTGAGTTTTCTATTTTCTGCTTCTGTAATGTGACTAAAAATATTCGTGTTGTTTTACTTCTGGCACAAATTAGCTCCATTATTGTAAAGGCTTGTCACTTTGCTTTTGGGGACATAACCCACCCAGTGCATAGCTGTCCTCTAACTACTGATCCTCTTGCTGAAGCCTCCCAAGGGCTGGGTTTAGAGGTTTATCACACCCAGCTATTTTAAAAATAGTTATGAGTATCATAACACCAGTATCAGAATCTCCAGGGGATCTGTTTCCAGTGTTTATTGCCCCCTCTTTTGTTCCAACTCGATTACTTTTCAAACTCAGTTATTTTTTCATTGAATATTAGATATTTTGTATAAAATTGTAGAAGATAACTAGGGACCCTGGGCAGCATTTTCTTTGGATTGTAGAAGATAACTGGGCAGCATCTTTTCTAGGTTATAGAAAACACCTGGGGTCCTGGGCAACATGCTTCTTGGAGATTTGCTTTTGCCTCAGCCCAGCATTTAGGATGAGTGAGAGGACCTAACTTCCGCAGTGACTGATGACATTTCAAACCAGGCATCAGCTTTACTCTCAGGGTACACCCAGACTGAAAAACCTACTTGGCTTGCCTTGAATAAAGGGTTTCGCAGAACAGGAAGTTCCAGTACTAAAACCAGACCGCCAGGTGAACCAAGATAGAAGGTCACCATGGGTGGTTCTTTGGAGTCTTCTTTGACTCCTCTTTTGCAAGCCATCTGTGCCAGTTTTTGTCCCCTACCCCATGATGCTCCCTGTAGTTCAGCCCAGCTTTTGGTCTCACTCCACACTGGGTTCTCAGCATCACACGGAACCCATGAACTGGCCAATGCCTTGAAACAGGAAGAAGAACCCAGTTTCAGGCTTATCCCCACCAGGAGCCTCTCCTCTCTCCAGGAACTTGTTTATCCAAGTCTTCCCTGTACAGCCTGGGTTCATTCCAGTGCCTTCAGGCAGGTGCTGTTTACGCAGCTTTTTCTAGTGGTTTTTGATGGGAGGCGTGGCCTGAAACAAGCTAGTTCAACATCATTGGAAGCTGAAATTAGACTGCGACTGCGTGGTTTCAAGGCTTTTGAGTGGTGCCAGAATGTCCTCCAGAAAGATAGCATAACATTAGCTTTCAGTTGTGGTCAGGAAAGGTGGCTCCTCTGAATCTTCCCAAACTAGGTGTCACCATCGACACCAAAGACACTTTGTCTTTATGGCTTTGCCATTGGCTAGATGTAGAAGGAAGTGGAGCTTCTGGTTTTTTTCTTTTGTGGCTCCTGAGGGGTGAATCCTTCTTTCCTGTTTCTCAGCCATTGTATTAGGTGAGAAACATGGGCCATTTGAAACATTACCCAGCAGATCTGATGGATGGAAACTGGAAAACAAGCTATCAATGTGTTTGTAGACAGAATCTGTTATAAGTTCACCCAAGGAGCTGGTTCATAACTGGCCACTCCTTAACCAACATCAGTTCCCCTCTGATGAGAGTTACAATCCTGACCACAAGGGCTGGGTGCTGACACAGAGACATGCCAGGTTGGGGTGGGTGTTCTGTGATACTGTGAGAGGTGAAGAAAAATTCAAGAGTAAGAATGGGCATGCACCCCCAGTGTGCTTCTGCCCATTTCAGAGCCCATTATCACAGGCAGCAAATAAGAGTGTTGCTCTTGCAAGAAGATTGTGTTGACACCACTCAGATCCAATGGTGAGACACCAGACTAGGGTATGATGCTTCAGAACACTTTTGTTTCCAGCTGTAGGTCTCATACATCTTCCACAGCAGAATGTGCTTGTGTTTGGGCTCATTTTATGCCTTTGCTTCCTAAATAATTCCCTTGGCATGTGCCAAAGCAGCTGGACCTGGGCATTTAATTAGTCATTTAAAACAGAAGGGAACGTCAAAGAGTTCTTAATTGAGGAGGGGGAAGCAGCCCTCTTCTCTGCCTCAGTCCCACAGCAGTTCTCTCTGGGCTACTATGTGGTCATAAAGGCCATAACTCTGGAGCCAAGTTTGGGCATCCCACTATGGTGGGTTCAAAGAGGGGTTTTCATGTCTAATTACCCCTCAGGTAGCCCCTGTACTTTTATCCAGTAAATGTGTAATTGGGAGTTCCTGCTTGGAGACTGAAGTCTCAGACGACAACTCAAAGGAAAGTTGCCCACTGCTCTAAATAGTCTTTTATATCACAGGCTTTATGTAGCAATTAATGGCTGCAAGCAAATACCCAAACCTCAGATCCTGACTGTGTGCCAAATTCTTCACTGGGAGGGGAGACTCTCACAGCAATGTTTGTTGTAAATTGCTCAGAACAGGGAATATTTTACACCCATAAATAACTGTTCTGAGGGGAGGGGGAATAGGTGAGCCATGGCAAGACTTTCTTTCCAAGAAGAGGGACAGTAAACTATTATGCCTCAAGAAATTTCCAAGGATGTCCCATATATTCCTCACAGAAAATACCCTGTAATTTTCCTCCATTCTGTGCCAATTTTCCTCACTTTTTATCTTAATGAATGAGGTTTGCTGCATTTGTTGCACTGGTCTCTTTAGCATTTTTTCCACATTGTTATTTGGAGACTTGGTTCTCTTCAGACTCCCTTCTGCCTACACCTATGCTTAGGTGAAAACTGGCTGTCAAGACAGCATCAGTGGACAGGGGGTTCTGTGACAGGGTGCGCTGACTATGATGTGTGGACCAGCCGGAGTCCTGGGAACCACCAACTGATGAGGATGAGCTGGAGGGCACTGGGCTCTCGGAGAGTGCTACACAACAAGGGTCTCCTGTTACCTCACTGAGGAATGAAGGGTTTCCTGTAACACTTTCTTATCAGCAGTGTAAGGAAAGCTGGGGAAATGGCTTAGGTTGAATGGTTAAATGGTTAAAAGCTGCAAAGGTTAAAAGCTTGGAAAGGAATGGTAGAGCCTGTTACCAGAACACACCCTCAGAAATCAGCAGACCGGCACTGCTGTGGGAGCCAGCCCATGAAGTGAAGCCAGCCCCGTTTCATGGGTCTGTGATACATACACGAGTTGGGTCTCTGTTTCCAACACTGGTGCAATCTCGCTTTGATCTGAAATTCAGCTAATTCACTGCTGCTAGGGTTCCTTCCTCCCTCATCCTCACCACTACACATCTTCTGTGCCCACTGACAGCACTGTCCTTGCTGTGAGGAGAAAACCAAAGGTAGGGGAAGGGCCGGCACGGACACCTGCTCTGTAATGTGGTGCTGGGAATTTGCTGGTCCAGGACTTCCCACGACAAGAATAAGGAACCAATACTCAGCTCAATAAGTACCTCGCAGGCTGGCTAACAAGAGAGACTGAAGAGGAGATACAGAAGGACCAACACAGAGACAAGAGGAAGGAGAGGGACCGGGCCTCCCTGACCCACCAGTTCCCAGGGACATCTTCTCAGGCCCACCTCTCCTGAACACCCACTCTCACCATTCCACCTGTCCAGCCCTTCCATCTCAGCTGGGGCAGGACTCCTCTCCCCACCGTCATGCCCAATGGACACAGCCTTTCTAGAATCTACTCTGGCTACATAGACAGAGGTTTTTATGTCTCTGCTTTGATTTCCAGCTCAACTGAGGCTTTCTCCTGTGCCCGTGGACACCCACAAACGTGTGGGGGATGTTGTGAGTGGGATCTGAGAGGCAGGAAGGGCAGATTATGAGAAGCCCACCACTGCCCCCATGCTGGGAGTCTCTGGACTGGCTCAGGAGGAGGCTGCATGCAGAGAGATGCCTGTGTCCTCCACAGGACAATAGAGCCGCACGAAACATATGCCTAAGTCCCTGTCACCGTGGCCTCTGGTGAGTTCAGATAGCAATCATAAAAACAAGGGGTTTGCCTGAACTGGTCACCCACCAAGATACTGTTTAGGTGGGCAGAAGAGAAGAGAAAGAAGCATTAAGTTGTAAGGAGGATTTACAGGGGAGGCCTTTTACCCTCCTGCAAGTTAAGGAGCAGACTGAGCTGGGCTGTGTGGAGACACCCAGTGAGATGACTCAGTGTGTGTGGGCATCTGTACTCAAGTCTGAAAAGTCTGATGGCACCGAGTCCATTTCATTTAGGAAAGAACCAGCTCCTTCCATTGGCTGTCTTCTGACTTTCATATACATGCCAAGGATCACATACACACATATACTACACACAGAGAGAGAGAGAAAGAGAGAGAGAGAGAGAGAGAGAGAGAGAGAGAGAGAGAGAGAGACTACACTAGTTAGTTAAGTGGTTAATTAAGCAAACAAAAAGTCATAACCCAGTATCTGACCACAGCTGAGTTGACCTTTCTCTTTCAACCTAGGAAGACAAATTACAAGACTCCCATAAGGCCCCTGGGGCTTGCCTTGTTCAGACGGAACAATGCCCCTGGAGTTCAGGAAAATACCTTCTGTGTGCTCAGTAGAAGGAAGGAAGCCTTTGGGACTGGGAGAACTCTGAGCAGAGAATGAGGATGATTTCCTCAAGCTCCCCACAGAGACTTGTGGTCCCTATGCTGGAGGGCTGAGACCTTTGACCCTCTTCTTCCTTCTCTACTCCATCCCCCTGCAGCATGCCTCCTGCCATTTGGAGATGGCCAAGCCTAGGAGTGGACATGGGAATGGCACTTCCCCAATGTTCTAGAACCCATCTGAAATCTGCATTGTGAACCCCAAGCAGAAACAAACACTGGAACCAAAATACAATGATGTTCTTGGATTTTGTGTGTTGCAGGCACTTAGACCAAGAACTGGAGCTGGAGAGGGGGCTCAGTTGATAGGAGTGTATGAGGACTTGAGTTCAAATCCCAATATCTGCAAAAAGTAGCTGGGTGTAGCTGTGTATCTGTGGAGAATGAAATCAGGAGGACTCAGTGAGGGACCCTGGATAAAAGGCATAAAGTGGAGTGACAAAACAGTCAGCCTCTTCTCTGGACCCTCTGTGTGCACACAGGTACATGCATCTGCACACACAATTGTACATCTACCACACACCCATACAAAGCTAGCTCTTGCTCTCTGTCTGTCTCTATGTCTCTACACACACACACAGGCCACCTTGGTTCAGACTCTTTGAAAATTCAAATCATGGCAAATTAATAAAAAAAAAAAAGGCTGCAAAGAAAAGAAAGCCTTGTTCCCTCTGTTTCTTCTGAAGTCTGAATCCTGAACAAAGATGTCTCGCTCAGTTATGAAACTTTTCCGACCCTTGAAGGATTCCATAGAGAAATTAGTGGGGAGTCAGGGTAGATATGGGGGGGCATACCAGATATCACCTGGGTCTAGGAAATATTTGGTGAGGCTCTTCCATCCCACAGCCTCTCAAGAAAATCTGAGGTGGCTTGTGGCCTTGACTGCTGGATTCCACGGCTATGGTGTATTTATTTGTTCAGTCTGTGGCAACTTGTATTTTGAATAGTCACATGAATATTTTAGTGCCATTCTCAGCTGCAGAGTTCCAGGATAAGTCTCTTAATTAACCTTATATCTGCAAGGTGTTAGATGAAAAGGTTGGTCAGGAATGTATTAGTGGCCCAGCAGGAGCCCACTCCCACCTCAGCATACGTATGTACACATAATACCCTTCACAAAGGCCAACCACACCCACCTGAAACACAGAAGAGACTCCAGCTAGGAGCAGGCCCCCTTGCCAGGGCTCACACCCATTCCCTGCTTCCTGTGAGCATACTCCAATTCCTACAGGGTGACAAGGCCTGGGCTATCTGCACACAGTGAGTGACCTTGGATATATGCTGTGACTCCTCTTCATGTGAAAAATTCACATTGTCTTTAGTTTTATAGCATAATGCCAAATTATTGTTAAAATATCAAAATTATGAATAGTCATAATTTAGGAAATCCTGACACTACAAATGGAAAGGTGGGCAAATCTTTGTAAGTTCAAGGTCAGCCTGGTCTAGAAAGCAAGTTCTAGGCCAACTAGGCCTACAGAATGACAGCCTACCTTGATGGGGGCATGAGACAGACAGATGGAATACTGTGACATAAACACACAGAAAGACAAACAGAGAGAGAGAGAGAGAATGAATTGATGAATTACAGGGGAACAAGCCCACAGTTGCCCAATTTTGTGTTCAGATATCCTGAAATTTCCTCCATTTACATGCCCAGCCACATCTGGCCTCACATGATACTCCCAGTTGTTACACTGCAGAAACAAATTGCTCTAGAACCGAATGACACAACCAACAACCCTTCATTACCCTGGGGGCCAGGAGAAGAATTTGGCACTTGGTAGGCAGCTCATCTCTGCCCATGGTGTCTGGTTCTCAATCCAGAATGCTCAATATCACTAGGAGGCTGTTCTCTCACATCCCCAGCAGGCTAGTGGGCGTTGGTTTCTGTCAGGTTTCTTCACATGTTTGTGGCTCCCTCATAACATGGCATCTGGGTTCCAAGAGCTGTCTCAAAATAGAGGTGGCCTGATAGAAACAGCTCTTCCAGCTAACTGTAGAAATCATAGATATCAGTTCACCAGCTCCAATTAGTGCAGCGGCTCTCAACCTTCCTAACTCTAAGACCTTTCAGTACAGTTCCATATGTTGCGGTGACTCCCCAGCCATAAAATTATATTCATTGCTACTTCATAACTGTAATTTTGAAGCTATTATGAATCATAATGTAAATATCTGCATTTCTGATGGGCTTAGGCAACCCCTATGGAAAGGTTGTCCAAGTCCCTAAAGGGGTCATGACCCACAGGTTGAGAACCCCTTTATAAGCCACTGCAGCCTGCCAGATTCAATGGGAGGAAAGCAAGTTTTCATCTCTAGACTGGAAGCAACAAGATTCTAGAAGAATCTTTGGAATAAGAAATATTCTGGGCCATTTCAGAACATTTTAAATATGTCATGTTAAACATTTTAAAAAGCTTTATCCGTGTGTGTATGCATGTGTGCATGTATATGTATGCATGCTTGTTTATGTGTGTGATGTGAATGTATATCACATGTGTGTCAATGCTCAGATGTAAGGAAAGGATGTCCGGCATTGGGTACCAAACTTGTGGCCTCTGTATGAACAGGAGATGCTGTTAACAGCTAGTCTATCACCCAAACCCCAAGTGCCATGTTAAATTTTAATGTTATCTTCATACTACCAAGTCATATTTTAAAGAAATTCATTTAGTCTTTGGAAATTTAAGACATAATGCAATGTATTTAAATCAGGTCCACCCCTTGCTCCCCCACATCCAATTCTGCCTGATTGCCCCCTCTCATTTCTGTCTTGACTTCAGGGTGATGGCCTCTTTGCCTTCTTCCTCCTGTAACCCAGTTAACACTGCCTGTGTGTATGTGAGTGGCAGGCACCATCCTTTTATGGAAGACTGACAGTCCCACAGTGTGATGTCCTCACCTTATGTATATCGCTCAAAGACTCCCGTTTGCTATCCCTCTACCAAGTCTGGTAGCACGTGGAGGGTTTCCTGTACCTAACTAGCTCGTAGCCCCATCCTATCTTCTAACCTCATCACCAAAGATGAGTTTTCAGCCAACTCTTTCCCAGGATGAGTTATTGATGGCTTCCCATGTCAGTCTTTACCTGAATGCCTGCATGGGTCCCACATATATGGGCACACTAGAACATCAGTGTTTTTACAGTTTTCATTAAGGAAAAGTAAGTGGTTATGGGTAGATGCCTGATCTCACATACATCATCACAGCCTATTTCTGAAAACAGTTCTGTGCTTTTATCCCAGGTCCAGACTGAGGAACAACAATGGAGCAAGCAAACTAAGCAGGTGGCATTAGTTAAGAATGAAATGGCCTCTTCAACCACATGAATTGACCACCCTGAAACTGGCATGGGTGACTTGGAAAAAAAAAAGATTATTTCCATCAGCATTTTGGAAACGGTATTGGGATTTGAACCCAGGGCCTATGCATGCTAGGCCTCTGTCTATTCCTGGGTTACATCTAGAGCCCTCTTTTAATTTTTAAATTTTCAGCTGCCCAGGCTAGTCTTGGGCTTGTGGTTCTCCTGCTTCAGCTCCCAAGTAGCTAGAGTGACAGGTACCCTAATTTGATTTTCTATGGTCATGATTAAACCTAGTAACGACGAACAACTTAGGTGAGGAAGCTGGTTACTTCGCTTTCACTTCTGGGTCAAGGTGCATCACTGCAAGAATTCAAAGCAGGAAGCTGGAGTTAGGAATGAAGCAGAGACCAAGGAAGAAAGCTGCTTACTGGCTTGCTGTCCATGGCTTGCTCAGTGTGCTGTGCCCGACCTCCAGCAATCATTCTCGCACATGCGCACACAGACTTGCCCGCAGGCTAATCTGATGGAGGTGGGATTTCCCTGAGAGTCCGTCTCCTCAGATGACTAGTTTGTGGCAGCACTCCAGACTTGAGCCACCAGCCTAGCTTCCCTCACGTCTGTCAAGTATGGAGCACACCCCAGGGCTGAGCATGGGCAGTGGCTTTGCAGTCTGCTTTTCTGCCCTTCATACCTGTCACCTCAGCTTTCTCAGAGTGGGTGAGGCTTGCCACTTTCCCAGATCCCCTTCGCAATGCTTATGCAGAAATTAACCTTGTGACAGAGTGGCCCAGCCTCGATTTATAGGCTCTCTTTGTCTCCTAGTGCTAAGTATTTCCTATAAGGTGTGGTCCTATTTGCCCACAATTATGCAAGAAGAAAGGGAGGGGTGAGGAGGATGAGGAGAAGAGGGAGAAAGAGGAGCAGTCAGGAGGAAGAGAGGCGCCATTGTTCTAATTTTGCCAGGAGGGAAGTCAGGACTTCTGGAGTCAAACATCACTAGTTGGTTTACAAATAAAGACATAAGAGGCCACTGGTGTTCAAACACAGGATGCAGACGTCCTGTCTGAAAGCCTTTTTTTCCTAAGGAAAATTAAATTCCAAAAATATTTGTACTGACTTAAAAAAATGTTTCTCCTCGAGTCTCCCATTTTTAGCTACATTTCTCATTTGTGTACTGTGTTCTCTCTCTCTCTCTCTCTCTCTCTCTCTCTCTCTCTCTCTCTCTCTCACACACACACACACACACACACACACACACACACACACACACACACATCTAAAAAGGAATGGAGGCTATCCACTATAAATGAAAAAAACTTACTGGTTGGAAAGTGAGGGGAGATGGAGAGAAATCTCTTCCTCTGTGAGACCCCGTGGGAAGGCTCCCTTGAAGGTGAGAATAAAGGGAACACAGGCAGGACTATGGAAGGCAAGCCCTGATGATGGGTGAGGTGAGCATGTCATATTCCAAGGTTCTGGGGAGCAACAGGCAGGTAGGATGCATCCCACTGACAGTCTTTGCCCTTGCAGATTTACATGGGGGCACTAGTAGGCAGTGACATGCAGTAATTCAGAGCTGGAGCAGCCAGGTGAGCAGCTATGCCTGGGCACCATCTGCTGATGGAGCCATCATCTGTTGGTAGTGTCCCTAATGCTATGGGGTACCACAGTGCCACTGCAACAGGACCTACCTCCTCTTCTACTACTGTCTCTGTTGGGTACTCATTGTGACCCTGTCCCTGTCTGGGCACTGAATAGGCAACTCCTGCAGAGGCACCTCAGTGGAAACAGAGCAGATTGGCCGTGAACCTCAATATTAGATACTTTACTTCTTGTAATAAAATATCTGGCAAATTTAGAAAAGGAAGACTATATTTTGATCCACAATTGTAGGAAACAGTCCACTGTGTGGGGAGTGCATGGTTGCAGGAGTGTGAGGAAACTGTGAGCTGCAATGGTTACATTGTACCCATGATCAGGAAGCAAAGAAAGATGAATGAATCTTAGCTTGCTTTCTCCTCTCTATTCAGTCCAGGCTCCTAGAGTATGGCATTGCTCACGTTTACAGTATGTCTTTCTACCTTATGTAATTCAGTCTAGGAACTCCCTTACAGACATTCCCAGGGCATGTCATGTCACTCAGGTGACTATATATCTTGTCCAGCTGACCATCAATATTTACCCTTTCAAGTCTACCCTTTGTCACTCTGACACCCAAACAAAGCATATTTGAGCCATACTCTTCTTCAACTGGTCTCCATAGGCTCCTAACCATCTGTTAATACAGAATGCACTCAGTCCAACTTCAAGTCTTGAGACTTTTGTTCCTGTAGTCTTTTGCAGTTCCATTTGGTTAAAAGTTCAGAGTCTAATTCTCTCTGATACTCAAGGCAATCTCTTAACTGAGAGTTCCGATAAAACTCCAATGGACAATGTCACTGAATAAATATTCCTATTCTGGTAAGGAGAATGAGGGCTCAGCGAGGAAAGATTGGACCAGTATGACACTGGAGCTGGGTTGCAAACACTGGATCTAGAGCATGTGATGGAATTATCTGGGCTCCCCAGGACTCATCTGTAGCTCTGCTACCTGCAGCCCACATAACCTCTCCATTAGCCTTCAGCTTTCCTTGGTGGGCATCCCACAGTCCTGGCATTTCCAACATACCAGGGTTCTCCATTGCAACAAAGGTTTTTCCTTCTCAGCTTCAGGAATCTTTCTGGGGCTCTTTGAAGGGACTCTGACCCTGTTACACATTGATAGCTATTATCAACTTTGGTGCAAGTTGCCATGATTCTGTTACAAATGAACCTTTCATGTCAGTAAAACAGTTAGCTATGATGGGGATGGAGTTCCATGCTGTCACCACAGTAGCTAGAAAGTTCCCTTAATCTTTCAGGAATCTCAACTCGAGGATCAGATAAATCTGGATCCTTGGCTCTGATGCAGAAGAGAATCTCAAAATAAGTCAGCCCAAAGCAGAGTTGGAGTGTATTCAAAGACAGCCTTAGGGGATAGGGCGGTGGCTCCGTGGATAGTGTTTGCCCTTTGAGCTCAAGGACCTGAGCTTGCATCCCCTGGGCCCACATAGCACACTAGTGTGGAAATGTGTGCTTATAAATGTGGTATTGGAAGATAGAAGCGGCTCCTGGGCAGCCAGCGTAGGCCAAAGAGTGAGCTCCAGGTTTAGTAAGATACAGACACTCTCTCAGAATATAAGAAAAGGGGCTGGAAAACTGCTCTCTACTCCTCTAGTGAAGCTGAGTTCAGCTCTCAGTATCCACAGTGGGTGACTCACAATCCCCTGTTCCAGGGACCCAGGGTCCTTTTCTGGTTTCCTCTATACTACATGAACATACATACACTTGAGCACACATACATATCCATAAAATAAGTAAATAAATAAACTTATAAATAATAAATGTTTATTTATTTTTCAGTACGAGGTTTCTCTGTGTAGCCCTCGCTGTCTTGGAACTTGCTCTGTAGACCAGGCTGACCTAGAACTCAGAGATTTGCGTGCTTCTGCCTCCCAAGTGCTAGGATTAAAGGTGTGTGCCATCATCACCTGGCATATATAATTTTTTTAAGAAGATGAAAGTGATAGAGAGGAGTACCCAGTGTTGACCTGGGGCCTCCAGGAACACATACTGGTAAGTGCACCACACACAAGTGTGTGCACATATGCACACACCACATCACACAAACAGGTACACACATGCACACACCACACACAAGCATGTACACACACGCACATACCACACACACATGCCCACTCATGTGCACACAAAGACACTTTCACTAGGCTATAAAAGGGAGAGTGGATAGAAAAGCTCAAAGAGCATTGTGATGGCTTGCATGAGAATAGAGCCCATAGGCTCCTATGTTTGAATGTTGGTCCCCAGTTAGTGAAACTATCTGAGAGAGATTAGGAGGTATGGCCTTGTTGGAGGAAGTGTGTCACAGGGGGTGGGCTTTGAAATTTCAAAAGACCATACCATTCTACTTAGCTCTCTGCCTTATGCTTGTTGATTAAGACATGAGCTCTCAGCTACTGCTCCAGCACTGTGGCCTGTCTACATGCTATCATGCTCCTGCCATGATGCTCATGGACTTTAATACCCAGCAGCCATGAGTCCCAAATTAAACACTTCCTTTTATAAGTTGGCTTGGTAGATTTTTATGAGAATGGACCCATAGGCTCATATGGTTCCCAGTTAGTGGAACTGTTCAGGAAGAATTAAAAGGTATAGCCTTGTTGGACTGGGGGTGTCCTTGGAGGAGGTGTGTCACTAGGAGTGAGCTTTGAGTTTTCAGAAGCCCATGCTAGGCCCAGTCTTTCCCTTTGCCTTGCCTGCTGCCTGTGGATCAGGATGTAAAGCTCTCAGTTACTGCTCCTGTGCCATGCCTGGCTGATTTCTGCCATGATGATCATGGACTCACCCTCTGAAACTGTAAACAAGCCCCCAGCTAAATGCTTTCTTTCATGAGAGTTGCCTGGATCTCAGTGTCTCTCCCAGCAATAGAGCAGTAACTAAGATGCATGATGTCTTTTCACAGCAAAAGTCTGTTAAGACAAATAGCACATTTCAATGTCTTTACACATTGAAATGTCTTTACATAGTATGGTGAGTTTCGAAGTTATCATGTTTAAACCACCATTGAGTAGTTCTTAGGGTAGGGGAGGTACTTGATAGGATTACAATTGATAAGGCAAAACTCTATGGACAGGGATGCTGGAAGTTAGAATATGCTCACCATAATCAAAGTCGATGTATGAGAGGAGTAAGACTACCATGAACAAAGCTTCGATGCTGGTTTTCCATAAAATGCCTATCCACAAAGGGAATATTGTTTCTGTGACAGTGAACTTCACAGTAAATGTTAATTGTATTAGAATTTCTGTCTACCAGATGGTGAGAGGTTACAACTGAATTAGTGTCAAGGGCTCACCTTCCTCCCCACATCTCTATTGCACCCTCCTTGCCTTCCCAATTTTCCTCAAAACCAGAACCAAATGAATGAGGCCTCTGAGTTTGGCTGGCTGCTTAGAAAATAGCCTCCCCCTAGAACTCAGCCTTGTGGCCTCTATGTGCCGACCTTGAGGAAACTCTTACCATAGCTGATTGCTTTTGAGCAGAGATCCTCTGCTGTGGCGTTCTCTGTTTGCGCTCTCTCTTTCCAGTGAGTTTGTAGTAGAGCCTTCGATTGTGGGGTCCTGACAGTGATAGGGTAGAAGTTCCCATTACCCAGTTTCTCTTTTTTGGTTACCACGCACAACCAGTTTTTCTGAAGCTCCCTCACCACAGCTTTGAACTTGCTCACACTCCTTTGCACAGCAAGTCTTACATTCTTCATATCTTTCTATTCTCTCTCTAGATGTGAGTGAAAGCAATAAGCCATAGCCATGCTATAGCCTGAGAACTACACCATCCTCAAACTTTCTCCAACAAAGAAATTAGTCTGTTTGCAGGGCACAGGCAGATTGAAACCAAATTCTTGGCCGGAATACTTCCAAAATGGCCTCTGGCTTAGTTCCAAGTTGAATCTTTGTTCTCTGAATTCTCACAAACTGGGCCTTCATTTTTCACATTTCTCTCCCAATTCTGTTCTTTCAAATTCCCACCAGAAGAGCTCACTAACTTCTGCTTTCTAGGCTGCTCTAGCCCATAACTATAAACTTTTCAACATTTCTCCCATGAAAGAGTTCAAAGGGCCTATGAATCACCTGATCAGATTCACGATGACAATGACCCCATTCCTGGCACTGAATTTCTTTTTTTAACTATTTTCCTCATCATTGTGACAAGCTACCTAATAAGAGCAACATAAGGTTGATAAGGATGACTATCTCACAGGCTGAGGATACATTCCAGAATGTCAATGAAGGCCTTGGTAGAAGGAGTGTAAGACAGTGGTCTAATTGCACTCAGAGCCAGAATGCAGAACTGAATCCTGGAGATCAACTCACCTTCTCTTTTTTATCCAATTTGGAGCCCCATTGCATGGATTGGTACTATCATTTTGAATGATCTCTGTGCCTCACTTAACAAAATCTAGAAACTCCTTACAAACATGGGAAAGTTTATCTTTTGAGTATTTCTGTATTAAGTAATTCTGGGTTCTGTCAAGATGACAGTCAATATTAACTATGACAACCCCAAAGGTCATTTCTGTAGCCCTAGGAAGATTCTATGGTTGAATGAGAATTGAGAGTCCTAGTTATAGGAACATTTTTTAAATCTTCATATGCCAAAGGAGTTTGCTCTTATTTGTTTGCTTATTTTTAACAACTTGACACAAGGAAGAATTATCTGGGACAAGGAATCTCAACTGAGAAAATGTTTCTATCACATTAGCTGTAGGCAAGTAAGTCTATAGGGAATTTACTTGGTTAACGGTTAATGTTTCTAGTTGATGGACAGGTGGTCCTGGGTTGTATAAAAAAGCAGGCCAAGTGAAGGCATGAGAATCAAGCCAGTTGCCAGTGTTCCTCAGTGGCTTCTGCTTCACTTCCTGTCCCCAGGTTTCTGCCTTGCGTTCCTGCTCTGACCTCCTCCAATGATGGACTGTGATGTCGAAGTATAAGCCAAATGAACTCTTTTCTCTCCAAGTTCCTTTTGGTCATGATGTCTGATCACAGCAACAGAAACCGTAAGACAGAGAGTTGGAGAGATCAATACCATTAAAAGCACAAAAAGTGAAAGCACTTCAGCTCACAGAAGCTCTTGCCACAGCCTCACAAGGAAGGCACAGGCTTCCAGAGAAAGAGAAAGCTGAGTCATTGGCCAATGTCACAGAGCCAGAGCACAGCCAGCTAGAGGGAAGCCCTCTGTCCATTGAAGGTCAATTATCCCACATTCCTCCTTCTCTAGTTCTGTTCCAGTTGCTCTCATAGGTCTATTGCCTTGTCCAGATGAGATGGATCTTGCCAGGGGAGGCTGTGGGTCTGGAGACTTTTGTCCACCATGCTTTGCCTGATGTCCACTTAGGACACCATCTCTTGGAAAAAGTGATCACAGCATGCACTACTGACTGAATGTGCTGCATGGAGTTTTGGAGTCAGAGTTTGAATACAGCTTGGGTGTCTTCCCAGAGGTTCATGTATTAGAAGCTTGGCCCTTGGTGTGGCAATGTGAGACAATAGAACTTTTTCACATTGGGTACAGTACTGTCTTCCCAGAGGTTCATGTATTAGAAGCTTGGCCCTTGGTGTGGCAATGTGAGACAATAGAACTTTTTCACATTGGGTACAGTACCCCTGGGAGGAAACAAACCATTTCTGGTGGGACTCCAGTTAGTTCCAACCAGAGTTAAAAGGAGAGAGATCAGTCCCACTGCCTGGCTTCCTGTCTTATCCTGTGATATCTCCCTTTTGTACACACTTCTGCCCTGAAACCATTGCTATCATGTGACATAGCCTAGGGGAGCCCTTCTGACATGGAACATCTGATTTTGAAGTTTCAGCTTACAAAACTGTGAGCCAAATAATTCATTTTCTTTATAAAATATCCAACTTCAGTCTCACACCTGAGAAACTGAGAGCATGGTAGTTTCTTAATCCCTGAGTGGATTAAGCTGGGTGTCACAGCACTCAGAGCAGTCCCACAGTGGATGTTTCATGCTGTCATCATGTGTCAGTCCTCAGTCTATTCATTCCATAGCATGACCATATCCAACACTTGGACCACAAGTGATTCATCTCCCTTCCACTTCTCTTGTTTCCCGTCTACTATCCCATTTTCTCTTATAATGGAAGACCAAGAGAAATGAAAGGCCTGGGTACTTTATAAAGAAAAGTGGTTTATTTAGCTTTTATTTCTGGATGCATGAGAAAACAGACGTGGCTTCTGTTCAGCCTTCACGGGAATCCCATGGCTGATGACATCAAATTTGTGAAGAGTACATAGATGTGAGAGATCACACTGTCAGGCACTAACCTTGAGGCTCCAGTGCTGTGCACCCCGCACCTTTCTGGGTTCTTCTTGCCACTTCTCTCACCTCAGGGCTTCACAGTTACCCATGCTGAGCATGGCACTGCTACCTGTGCCTGGGACACTGGTTGTCTGCTTCAGCCCAGTGGAGTCTCCATGTCTGCTGGCAGTGTATGACTGCTGGGAACTATACTAGTCCCCTCAAGAAGGCAGGAGAGAATAGCTCCTTCTCTCAGGAAAGCGAAGTCTTGCTTCCCACCAAGGAAAGAGACTTTGCAAATGTAAGGGTACCATTCTGAAACGGGCAACATGTATCAGTCTATTTCCTATTGGCAAGGCATTACACCTTGCCTGGGTAAGTTCTGAAGAAAAGAGGCTTTCTTTAGGTCACTGTTGCAGAGGTTCAAGGTCAAGAAGACACATCTGGTGACAGTTTCTGCTGGCAGAGTGCCAAGCTGCAAGCGGTCTTACCCAGAAAGACAGGGGAGGAATGTTTTCTGGCTTCTCCTTTCTTATAAAGCCACAGAATTCGATGGGGAGGTCCTCACTCTGGTGGCCATATTGTTTCTTCCATCTAACATGTCATAATGGCAACTAAATTCCAACCTCAGTTCTGTGTATTTGGGGAGGGAGCATTGCATTGAAACCATAGCAACAATCAAAATAAAAATTGTTCAGATCACTAAATGGCAATTCATTTGCCATGAGGTCTCTAGCATTTAGCTAAACTAGAACCCTCAGTTTCCCATTGTTTAACCTCAGTCCCTTCCACCATTCCTTCAGATTTCTAGTATCCAGAGCACTTCAGAGTGAACACAAAAGATGAATGACTATGATTAATGGGCTAGACAGCCTACATCAATTGTTTTGAGAATGTATGTGGTGTGTGTATGTGTGTGTGTGTGTGTGTGTGTGACATCTCTGAAATCTTGTACTAAATATCTACCCAAACTTTAGCCCCAATAAACTAAAGTTTATTTTAACAAATATTGCTGTGCAGGTCCCAGCTCTTCTAAGGTTTTGAGAGCCCACTTCTCTGTTCTGTCTTTCTTCTCCTTTGGCCAGGTGTGCAAACAACTGGAAGGTTGTTGTTAGGTCAAGGCCATTCGTGGTTTTTACCGATTGGCAGTGGCATGCCAGGAAGAGGCCAGGGTTGTGGGTGTGGGGTTGGGCAACTTTGTAATAAACACATTAGATGATGCAACAGGGCACAGGCTTTTTAGAGGCACACATGGTCTCAACTGTGGCAGCTTGGAAATAGCTTAAAAACTCAAGTTGACAGTTCTTAGTATTAAACCAGGCCTTCTTATAGTGTAGCCTAATAATGAGTTGTATACAGTGGCCTGGGATTCTGATTAACATGTGCAAGTAGGTTGGGAAATGGTTATCATAAGAGCAGAGTAGAAGTGAGGTAAGGTAGGGATATAGGTAAACGCCAGGCTCAGGGAAGGGTAGCTGTATGAACAAAGCCCTCATCTACCAACCCTAAAAACAAGCTTCTTAACTACAGACACTCCAAGCTGGCCAGTCCGGCTGTCCCAGAAGGCCCCAGTGTGAGCTGGGGCACACACAACCAGTTTGTGACTCTATTCCTCTGCTTGTAAGCACCTGGCTTCATGTGTGATGTCTGCCTATGACACTGTATGGGGTAGGACAGCATGGCCAGGGCCTGTAGGAGAGTGGGCTGATGATCTAGCCAGCAGCCACCTCCCAGGCCCAGCTGCAGGGCTGGGCTTCTTGAAAACTGTGAGTCTGGAGCAAGACAGCTGACCCCTAGCTATGTGTTTACAGATTTCACCAGGCTCTGGGGACAGCTGTGGCCTCCCCACCCCTGTGGCCTCATGGCTGGTGATGTAGGGCCCCTACTGGAAGTGCTGAGATTTAGGAATACCATCAGCTGTTCAAGGACTGTCGTCTTCTCCTGCCTTTCAGCAAATAGGGGGTGTTTGTTCATATCTCCTGTAAACAGTTGTTTTCTCAGTGACCACCTGGCTTGTGTTAAATATTAACAGAGAACTGCTGAATAGCTGCTCTTGAGGAGTCTGTTTTAAATATTTAAGAAATTTCTTTTCCCCATCCCTGAATGACATTTTGGCTCAAATTTTCTGTAACTGCTGTTGCTTCAAATTGTATGAAATGCCTCTCTCTCTCTCTCTCTCTCTCTCTCTCTCTCTCTCTCTCTCTCTCTCCCTCCCTCCCTCCCTCCTTTCCTCCTTCCCTCCCTCCTCTCTCCTTCCCTACATCCCTTTCTCCCTTCCCCCTCTCCCATCTCTCTCTGTAAACAGCTACCTCTTTCACCTTCAGTCACAACACCACAAGCACATTGGGTTCCAGAGGTGTGACCTCCTGGGAAGCAGGTGGCTGTTGACCTCAGTGGTCTTTCCCAGGATAGAGCTCCAGGCCAGGCATACCAGCCTTGATGAGCTGTGCTATGCCTGGTCTATCTCCATTCGGCATTTGGTGGGAACCAAGGGCTTTGGAACATTCTACTGTACATGGACTCAGCTGTGGAAATTTCCTCTGGTCTCAGATTTGCATTGTTAGGGATCCACAGAGAGTGGGGTTAGTTCCTTCCCAGGTAAGGCTTGAGATGGAAGGGCCACTGAAGCCTTTTCTAAAGAAGTAAGCCAGCTCTCCTCCTTTTCTTTCTACGTCCAACAAGAATAAAAAATAGAAGACAGAGTGAGCTTTCTCTTGCTGGGGCCAGCAAACTCTAGCCTCAATTTGTGAGACTCCAAGGTAACCCTGCATGTCTGAAGAACTAAAAAGGTCCCCTCAAGACTAAACCAATTTAAAGTCACTTCTATCTACTGCAAGGACTACCATGCAGATCTTAGCATAAACTGGATTCTGACCCTCTTTAATATTTTAAAGATTTTTTAGTACCTCCTTCTCTCCCAAAGCAAAAGGTAGTTGCAATACTGTAGCTCCTGATGGGGTGCCAGGGTGGACCCCCAGGACACTTCCTGTGGGTGGAGTCTCACTATAAAGGACAGATGTAGCATCCTCCTGTGGGAGGAGTCATGAATTCCCAGCCCTGTGGCCTCTTTGCATCTTACTCTCCCTATTTCTACATGAAGAAAACAGTATTACATGAGACTTCTGAACTGTTAATATTGACAACGTAGACTTTGTGAGTGCCTGCATGGTGCCTGCACAGTACTCCCACAACTGGTGAGCGAGCTACCGCCGGAACTACAAGCAGAATAAAAGGTGTTTTCTTGGGAAGTCTGAGGGAGAAGATGAGTCAGTTTTCAGGCCACACTGTGGCCTGGAAACAGTCATTAGTCATTGGAAGGTTTGAAAGAGAAATTGGCAGATAGAAATCTAATGGACAGGTAGGGACTAGGGGTGGGTGGGTTAAAGCCTGCAGAGATGCTCAAGTCAGAGACAAGCTCATAGACCGGTGCCTCATCCTTTCTGAACCTCAGGGGCACAAGCAAGCAGGCTTGAAGGACTAATTGGAATTCCCCAAAGAGCAGGACATCTATTTAGGAAACTGATCAGTTATTTACCCTCACCTACCCAAGGGTGGTTACAGTTAACCATGGCCTCCATCCACCCTCAGACACTTTGAGAGACACTGAACATGCCTTCCAAGAAGATCTAATTTTTCAATATGAGCAGATTTGATATAATGGTATTGTGCTCAAAACACACTCCGGGATGAGGAGCCTCAGCCTTACCCAGAACACTCCTGAGGACTTGTGGATGGATGGACCCAACCTGAGCTTGTCCCTGTAGATGTTCTAGAGTGAGCCTGACAAGTCACATTCCTAATGACTTCCTGTATTGGTTACTGTTCTCCTCGCTGTCACAGATGGCCTGCCTGTCAGAGGCATCTTTAACATATGTGACTATTTTGACTTCTGGTATGCTTGGGACTACAGCAGCAGCTTAGCCCCAAGTGATTGCCTTCCATTAGCTAACAGTCTACGTGCCCTGTCCTTACACTCTCCCAATCCAGGGAGCTACTTTGTGGGGATGCAGTCCTGGTACAAGCAAGACACACTACACAGGTAACCATCACAGTCATTCTGATGTTCTGCTCTTGGAAACAAAAGGATGGAGGCCCATTGGACACAGAAAGACTAAGCCATGTGAGCAAAAAATATGAGAACAATCAACCCCATAGGGAAAATAAATATTTCAGAACATGAAATTTGAGAACACACCACACACACACACACACACACACACAGAGAGAGAGAGAGAGAGAGAGAGAGAGAGAGAGAGAGAGAGACCCAAGTTTTCAGACAGAGGAAATAAAAACGAGAGCTTCTCAGAAGACAATGACTCTAGACTTTGGGGGCATGTAAAAGATATTCTTTTGAACATGAAATTCTGTGAAAGAGTGTTTGGAAGTGTTAGGACTAAGCAGCCAGGTGGTAGCCTCATGCCTGTAATCTCAGAATTCAGGAGCCTGGTGAGATCTGTAGGATCTCAACTCTGAGGGCTTGTCTACATAGTGAGTTCCAGGCCAGCCCGGATTAAATAATGAGACTTATTTAAGAAAAAAACAAAAACCTCAGAAGGTATTAGGAATAGCAGATGCAACATTCTACAGCTTTTTATTAGAAAGTTTCTTGAGGAAGTACATCAGCAAAACAAGTAGACAAGTTAGGACCCATGCAGGATGCAAGTGCCAAGTTATAACCCCATAGTGACATGAGACCCACAGGGATAAGGCCTACACAGTAACAGGACCAGGTTTGCACTTGGGTTCTCGTCCAGGGAAATTCAATGCAATAAAAGACCAGATCAGTTCATGCCAGTCTAGAACAAAGAAATGTCTCAAAATAGCTAAATTAGGGGGATTTGAAATAGGAGGTCTACTCTACATGCTGAAATACCTTTTAGTTTCCAGTTCAGCATGCAAGGATCTTTGAAAGCATCACTCCTTGTCACTGCAAGAAAATTACTGAGTAATGTGAAAATCAACATTGCTTCTTAGATCTATTAAAGAATTAAGGTCACAAGGCTGAGTGCTGACTTCAGAACTGGAAAGACAGACAGATGGTATGTCAGTCTGAATGAGAAGGGCCCACATAAGCTCATATATTTGAAACCTTGGTCCCCAGTTGGTAGAATTATTTAGGAAGGATTAGGAGGTATGGCCTTGTTGGAGGAGCCGTGTCAATAGGGGTGGGCTTTGAGATTTCAAAAGCTCACATCATTTCCAGTTGTGTTCTCTGCCTTGTGCTTGTGGATGAGATATAAGTTCTAAGATAGGGCTCCAGCACCATGCCTGTCTGCCTGCTAGCTGCTTCTTCCATAATGGACATGCGCACGTTCTTTGAAATTTTAAGTCCCAGAAAACACCTCTTATAAATTGTCTTGGTCATGATGTCTCTTCACAGAAAGAGAAATGTAACTAACATAGATGGAAACAGAGACTCACAGCAAACATCTAGGAACGAATACCTCCATAGGAGCAGTGTTTGTTATTTACCCAAGCTCCCAGCTACTCAGGAGGCTGAGGCAGGAGGACTGCTTGAGGAGACCAGTCTGGGCAACACAGTGAGACTCTATCTAAAGAAAGAAAACAAAATAAATAAACAAAAGCCTCCCATGTGATGCAGTGTCTGCTGAGAGTGGGAAACCTAAACCAACAACTTGCTGGAAGCTCCATGTGGACATGTTTGAGAGAAACTCTAGGGGACCAGTGTGAGGAGGGCTGTACACTTGTGTGAATTTTCATCTCAAGATCTTTGCAGTGAGAATGAAAACAAAACAAGTAAACAAGTAACCCTCCAAAAAAACAAGACCTCTGGATGCTCGGGCAAGTAGACAGGAATACATTCAGATTAAAACTCACACAGAGCATCTTGTTACTAACAAGACCGGCTGACAAAAGAAGCTAAAGGGCTTGGCCTCACTGGTTGAAGTTTTTACAAATACCCAGTGGGCCTGGGAGATGGAAATGCTCAGCTTCATCTACCTAGAGCCTTCCTGTCTCTCCTGTGTTGACACACTATACTGAGAAGCATTTGTAAAGGTTGAAGTCCAGAGGCACTGGCTCACAGAAAGATCAACACCCAGTCATAGGATGCAGGATGCTTCCTTTCTCCCGCATCAGCCAGGCTCTTATGTAATGACAGGGTTACACCTCAAAGAACTGCTTGACTCAGGTTTGGTTAGGATGAAGGATTTTCTAAGGAAATTCAAAGACAAATATAAACACAGACACTAGAGAAAAATGAAGCCATGACCCGACAGTTACAATGAGCAGTTAACACTCTTGGCCAGAAAACCACGAGATTTCACACCGAAAAGTCCTCTTCCATCTACTGTTTAGTGGGTATGTCATGTTTGACATTCAATTAAACGTTACAAGGCAGACCAAAAGTGAAAAACACGGTGTTAAAAGAAAGAGGGAGCATCAGAACCAAGCTCAGATACAGCAGATATGTTGGAGTTATACCGGGAATTGAAGATAATCCTGATTAACATACTGAGGAAAAACTGTAATGGAAAAAGTAGACTGAGTGCAAGAACTTATGGGTAAGGAAAGGAGAGACTGGAACTCAGAAAGCTTCATAAGGAAATGTGAGAAACTGAAAGAAAAAATAATAAAAGAAATAGATTGCATAAAGCTGGGGAATTGGTCAGCAGAAGCTCCCAAACTAGAGAAAGCAAGCCATGGGAAAGAGAGGGACTGAGGAGCAGAGACTGGTGTAAGTGCTTCTGAGGGTTCATGATCAAGGCTTGCCAGTCATGGTTTCTAGGGAACGACCTCCTCCTCCCCTGTAGACAGACACCTTCAAAGTCACGGTGTCCTCACAGCCTTCTCTCCATGCCTGAGGTCCCTGCTGTGTCTCTTTGGACACCAGTCCTACTAGATTAGGGCTCCAAATATACAATCATTGAATCTTAATTAACTCTGATAGGCCCTGTCTCCAAATGCAGTCCCCTAGGATAAGGGCTTTTATGTATGGATTGAGAGAGACGCAAACAGTCAGTCAATACCCAGAAGCCAGTAGCACAGGCTGGATCTGAAGGGATGACAGAAATTAGGGCCAATCTCACAGCCGGTGACCACCATCAGCCTCACACGGAAACCTGGGTTCCTCCCCCTGGCTGCTGCTGCAGAGCCCAGGATCTAACAGTTCCCTCCATTACCACGCCTTTTGCCAATGCAGCTGCTACCACAGGAGCTCAGGGGATATTCCTTGTGAGCAAAAAAGAAAGGTGATTAGAAGGTTTAAGGGAAAGAAAAAAGGCTATAAATTTTATGATTGTGCCTGGTATGGTGGCACACACCTGCAATCCCAGCATTAGAAAGACTAGGGCAAGAAGATTGGGAGTTCAAGTCCAACCTCAGCTACACAGTAAGTTTGTATGTGGCCAGTCTGGGCTACATAAGATCCTGTATGATAGTGTTGTGGTTCAGAGTTTCTGCTGCTCTTCCAGGACATGGGGTTCACAACTGCCTGGTTTTGAGCAAGAGGAAGATGTACTAAGTAAAGAATCCATTTGACTTTGGCACTGAGAACATTCTATTTTTTGTGGCCCTGAAAAAGGCAACAGCCCTACTGAAAAAGGAAGTCACAGGGTTGGCATAATAGTATTGATGAAGCTATGCAGACAACATTGTCATTTATTCCTTGGGTTTGGGGTTTTGGTTTTAGTTTTTGATTTTTCAAGACAAGATTTCTCTGTGTAGCCTTGGCTGCCCTGGAATGCTTTGAATTCATTCAAGGCTGACCTTGAATTCATAGAGATTCACCTGCCTCTGCCTCCCCAGTGCTGGGATTAAAGGCACATAGCATCACCGCCTGGGCATTTATTCCATTATAACACATAGATAAAAGTTCAGATAGAACAGGAAACTAAACTGCAGGCCATTGCAAACTAAAGTTCCCAAGGAAAGTCCAAGTATGTGAAGGATCCTACAAGACCACTGATAGACTGGAGCTTTTGTAATGGTAAAATGTTGGGAGATTGCAGATCCAGAGCCAAATTATCTTAGGTTATTTTTGATCCCATTACTAGCCAGTCACTGCTCACAAGTGTATCGGAAGGAAGGGGAGGGGAGGGGAGGGGAGGGCTTCCAGTGGCTCCACAGTCGAAGACTCCACAGTCTGTCAAGTGGATAGAAAAGAAAGAGCTTGACACTACACTCATAGCTTTAAATTTAATAAGTGTAAAAACTTAAAGAACAATCACACTTTGGAGGGAGTAGGATGAAAGCAGAAGAGCAAAATTTTCAGTTTTAACAGTATAGACTCTATAGGTGCAGAATCTATAGGTGTTATTCAAAGGCAATAAATGAGGAAGTGTGACTTAAGTGTATGAGTTTATTAATTTAATTATTAGTTAGTCAATTATGGTAATAAATGTTTGTGTGTATGTGTGTTGAGAGTGTGTGTGTGTGTGTGTGTGTATGTGTGTGTGTGTGTGTGTGTGTGTGCTGGGCTCTAAACCTGGGCTTTGGACATGCCAGGCAAGCCCTCTTGAGCACAGGCTTTTTATTTTAGGCCACCAACCAGCTCCCAAATCATGACACAGAGAATTCTTATTAGCTATGAATGCTTAGCCTGGCTTAGGCTCATTTCTTACTAACTCTTTTAGCTTAAATTAAATTTCTCTTTATCTACCTTTACCTTGGGGCCTTTTCCTTTCCTTTCCTTCTGTAGATCTCACTTTCACTGCTTCTCAAGTCTATCTTTTCTCCTGACCAGCTATTGACTGTTCAGCTCTTTATTAGAGCAATCAGGTGCCTTAGGCAGGCGAGGTAAAACAGACACAACACATCTTTACATCATTAAACACACACCCTTATGTTGTTAAACAGATGCAGCACACCTTTACATAGTTAAAGGAATATTCCACAGCACTCTTCCAACTGAGCTGGGACCCTAGTCAGTAAGTTATTTTTAAGAATAAAAACAAGGTAAGAAAGGCAGATCTGTGCCCCAGCGGACATTTCCCCAGGGTATACAGAAGCCAGCACTGCGTGGCTCATGCAGAACTTTGTACTCTGGTGAGATTTTGGTTTTTGCCATCAGCTTTCTGAAAGTGTTTACACATATATTTACCTTTCTCTCAAATATAAAACATTGCTAGAGATTTTCTGGGCCTGTTCATTTCACAGCAACCATAAACATAGAGCTATGTGGCTTCCCCAACTGTATGGCTTTTGGTCTTTTTAACCAAATTTACATTTTCTGTCTAGGGCACTTTGCACTCCTGGCTTGTTCAGTCAGAGCAGGACCAAGAACTTGGATCCAGCTTAGATGCCCCAGTCTGGTGAGCTGGTCTCCAGCCTAGCAGCTCCTCTCAGGACTGTAGTCAGGGTGTTGCTGGGAAAATACAGGCCACGACCATTTGGGTACAGAGGTGGGGGACATAGGGCTCTATATCCATCCCCTGCATTTCTTCTTGGGACTACCAAATATACAACGAGAACACCATAAGGAAGGGAGACTGTTTGGGTGTGTGGTTTGAGGAGACAGAGTATCGTGGCACGGGAAGGCATGTGGAAAGAATGTGGAAACAGATGCTCACATCCCACAGACCAGGAGAGGAGCTGCTGATGCTCAGATTGCTTCCTCCTTCCTTGTCAGTCTGTGATCACTATTCCACAGAAGCCCCTGGATGTTACCTCCCACATTCAGGGCAAGTCTTTGCCTCACTTAGTCCTCTTCAGATACTCTTCTGGAAACAGCCAGATGTATGTCTCCTGGGCAATTCCAAATCCAGACAAGCTGACAGTGGACATAAAGCATGACAGGACCCAATGCAGCCATGTGCAGGTTTGACCACACACAGCAGCAGGGCGGTGAACAGCAGTTCGCCATTGACAGCCGGGAGACCTTGGGTAAGTTTCCTCCCCTCTCCTTTCCCCACTTCTCCACCTGACCAGTACCTAGTAGACAGTAGCCTCTTCCATATCACTGACCAAGACTCTCCCTCAGACGCTTGCCACCCTTTGGGCTGCTCGGCCATTGCGCATGCTCTGATTTTACCCCTACCAGAACCATGGCTGCTGACACCCCCCCCCCCACTTTCTCCTGGCTCTGTTTGCCCTCACTTGAATACACTTCTATTCTTCTCTGGTGCCTGGTCCAGCCCACCTCCTGACATTTCCAGAATACTGTGCACCCTGATCCTCACTCGGGACACATTTTGCTATTGACTTCCTACCTAGCCTCAGCCTCTAACCTTGTTCCAATTCCAAATCCTTGCCTGATCCCTCTGACCCTCTGTCCCCAACCATGGTGTCAGTACAGACCAGTTGCAGCCAATGAGAGAATGAGATAACAAGGCCATGACACCTTCATTCTCAGAGCCGACTGTGAGCCACGTATTGTCCTAGGTATGTGTATTAGTCAGGCTTCCTAATGCTGTGATAAAACATTATGACCAAAAGCAACTTGAGTAGAACAGAGGGTTTTTGGTTTGGTTTGGTTTGGGGGGTTTTATGAGTGTGTATGTGTATCTTACACTTCCGCATCCCACTTCATCATTGAAGGAATTCAGGGCACAGCTCAAGGCAGGAACAGAGGCCATGGAGAAGTGCGGTTAGACAAGCTTGCTTCCAGGACCTCCTGTCCAGATGTGCCCTGCCCGCTCTGTAGACTGGGCCTGGCCACAGCAATCTTATTAAGAAAATGTCCTGTAAACTTGCCTACAGGCAATATGGATGGAGGTGTTTTTCTAAATTGAGATTCCTCCTCTTTCCAGATAACTCTAACTTGTATAAGCTAAGAAAAAGGAAAAAAAAGAAAAGGTGTAACCAGTTAAGAACTGTACAGCGATAACCTGTTTGCTCTGTTTTTATCCATATCCTACAGTTAAGGCAGGGAGATGTAAAGGAACTTGCAGATATTCTGCCAGCCAGAGTTCTGATGCAGATTCCAGAGTCTAGGATCTTTGCTACTATACTCCTCTGCCTCTCCCTGAGCATTTCAGAGGACCTCAGCTGAAGATAAACCCAGATTCCCCTGGCCAGATCTCCTGCCTGATACCCATCTTGAAAGGAGAAGGCAGGCATGTTTCAGCATCTCTGGGAGGGCTGGGTTATTAAGTGGTGGTTATCTGTGTCCATTTCCTAGAACAATTATAACGAAGTACCACAAGCTGGGTGGCTGAAATGACAGGAATTTATCATCTTGGAGTACTGTGGTCAGAAATCCAAAGTCAAGTTCTTGTCCTATCTGGACCTCCAGGGAGGAATTTGTCTGCTTTTTCTCAGGGTGGCCTCAGGTGTTCTCTGGACCACAAGTTCCCATCTCTTTTTCCAGGGGCTCAGGCCATTTTCTCCATGTCTTTCTTCTCTGCTTAGGGAGGCACTGCTCATATTGGATTCCAGCCTACCTTAACCCACTGTGGCTGATCTTAACTAGAATACACCTGAAAAAAAATATTTTTTAAAAAGTCTGATTTGTAAGTACTGAAGCTTCTGACTTGTGCACATTCCTCCCCCCGCCCGCCCCCCCCCCCGAGACACAGTTCCTCTATCTTTGTGTATGCTGCTCTAATTAGGTGTGGCACCTAATTCTCAGACTATGTACCAAGGCTGCTTTCAGGAGAGACACCACCTTCTATATTCCAAAGCCTATAAGGACTTCAAAACAAGTGACATGTATTTGACTTAAACATTACATCATTTCTACAGCTATCAAAATATGGAGCCAAGGATGGAGAGATGGTTGAGTGGTTATGAGCACTTGCTATTGGTTCCAGAGGACCTGGGTTCAATTCCTAGCATTCACACGATGGTCACAACCACCTGTAACTCCAATTATAGAGGATCTGACACACTCTCTAGCCTCCACGTACACTGAGCACACAGGTGGTGTATATAGACAGACAAGCAGACAGATATATAAAAGCTCAGATATATAAAAATGAAATAAAATAAGTATAAAATATAAAACATATGTTCACCCCAGTAATATATATAGTTTTTGCTTTTAAACCATTAAAACTAATTTAATTTAAAAACAAAAATAAGCAAACATTTTAGACAAATAGCCATATTTTTCTGTCAAGATTTTATTTTCCCTTGTGAAACAAATAATATAACTCCACGAAGGCATGCCTGTGGGATAAATCTCTTGTATACTGTAAAGATTTTTTTACTTGTATTGATTTAATAAAACTCTGATTGGCCAGTATCTAGGCAGGAAGTATAGGCAGGGGAACCAGACTAGGAGAATTCTGGGAAGAGAAAAGGCAGAGAAGCAGATGCCAGCCAGATGCAAAGGACGCAAGATGAGAATGCTGGACTGAGCAAAGGTACCAAGCCACATGGCTAAACATAGATAGGAATTATGAGTTAATTTAAATATAAGAGCTAGATAATAATATGCCTGAATTATTGGCCTAGCATTTACTATAATATTAAGCCCCTTAATCAATTATTTGGGAAGTGGCTGGCAGGTATTTGAAAGTTTCTGGCTGGACAGAAACTTCCAACTACACATGCCATCCAGGCAAAAGAGACAGAAAGATGGGACAACCTGGTCCCAGTGGGGAGGGTCTCCTTGTCTGTGATACAGCCACTATCATTAGGATAAAGAAGTTAAAATCACAATGAACTTTTCCAGATCACTCAACAAGTCAGAACCTAGGCCTCCTTTTAGAATCACACTGGTTCTTGGAAGCAGTGTAAATACTCACCAGCACTCTCAGACACATTGGCAGACACTAACCATGTCCCCTCACCTCACAAAAATGTGAGGAGAAATGTTCTCAACATCTTGCAGTGGCCAGAGGCTTTCTTTCTCTTCTCCCATAGGCCAAGAGACCACGTTTCAACCCATGAAGCATAGTAGGTTTGTTCTCTTCTACCCACTGAAAGCAAGGGGGCAGTTTGCAGGCTCCATGGCTAATCCAGCAGCCATCATGTGATGTCAGGAGCGTGTCCCTGTGAGTAAAGTGAAAGGACTGAGAAGATCTAGAAACATTGCTAAGCTACGCTCAGGGACTGAGAATGACCTGCTTCTTGGTGTCCTGGGGGTGGGAGCTGGAATGAGTGGCTACTTGCCATTGTTTAATTCACTCGCTCCTCTAGTAGGCTTAGAAGCCTCCCCTTCATACTCATTCTCTACATTCCTCATGGATAGTCCCAGATAGCCTTTGCCTTCTTCAACCCAATGGACAGACAGTTGTGCCCTGTAATCCTTCTTCCCATCCATCTCTGGGCACTGCCATTAGTAGCACACAGGTAGTTGATCCCTGGGTGATCAGTGTGTCTTCACTGTTCCTACACTTTGTAGTGTTGGCTCCAGAACTTCTTCCCAACTTGACTGTGAACTTCCCAGTAGTCAGCTCTCCTGAGTCCAGTTCTGTGAGTGGTGATGGTGATGAGCTAGACATCCTCCTGTTCCCAGGTGTTGGCATGCCAGCAATACATTACAGACATCATTGTGGCTGATGCTGGGTCCCCTTCCTCCTGGGGGAGGCCTTCTTTCTTTCTTCCATGGCCTTGGTGTCACTTGTGAAGGAGCCTCTCTCAGACCCACCCATGTGAGCAGCTTGTACCATCCTCTTCCTCCCTCTTCTTCCTTTGTCATGATATACTCTCCCATCCCTTAGGAAGACTGAAGGAATCTCTGTTAAGTCACTTCTTATTGCACACAAATCTTGCAGCCTCATTTCAAGTATATTAACATAAAGTTGTCTTTGATGTATTCTATGTATGTTTGGATCCTGTCTACAAAATAATATATAGAAGGATTCTAGAGGCTGAGCAGGTACTAACTACAGAGGGACCCAAGGGCAGTTCCCAGGAGCTGCTAATATTCTGGGTCTTGGGTATGGTCTGCACAGGTGGCTCTGTGGAAATTCAGCAGACTGTTTACAAAGTGAGTGTCTCTCACAGGGTACTTGTGTCAATGAAAAGCAGCTTTGGGTTTTTTGTTATTCTTGTTGTTTTTAGGGTTTGTTTGATTTAAACAGAGATGAACAAAGAGAGCATAAAATGGTATTTCTCTCACATCCACTTTGCTCTCTTCCTAAAGCTCTCACACTGTGTCCTGAGGGGGCTTCCTGGCAGTCTTGAGCACCCAATGCCTTCCTTCACAGCTGACCATGCCTCTCTTTCCCCACCCCTTTGGAGTGAGGCCTATTTACTGCTCTGGAATTTCCGTAGTAATGGTTTTGTGGGGTGGTTGCTGGGGGCCTAAGGCTGTTGGGCGTGGGTTTCATCAGCACAATAATGCGTATGTGTATCCCCAGCTTTGGAAAATTTATATGAAGGGAATTAAAACCAAACTAACTGCTGAGATCAACAGCCTTACCCTTGGCTTCTACAAGGCCTTCGGATACAGCCCTAGCCTGGATGTGTTCCAAGAAGGATAAACTTAATATTAATAATAATAATACTTTGCACTTGGTCTAATAAAAATATTTTGAATGCAGCTGAGGCTGAAATGTAAATGATTGCTTGGCACCATGGGTCAGGAAGTGCTGCTGCCTGTTTATTATGGTAGGGCTTTGTGTACAGACATTATTCTTTTTTCTTTCTCACCACTCAAGACCATAGTTCTTGTTGGATGCTACATCCAAAGCTTAACAGGAAGTTGCCACTCATATTTAGATGATATGCTTTATAAACATAACCGTAAATAGTTGAAGACAGATTGGTTGTAGGTGTGGAGTTGTGTCATATTCTCCCTGACAATTTGTTTTCTCCACTTGAAATCACATCTCAGTCCCTGTGAGACATGAATTTTCAGCTCACCACAGCCAGGAGGTTGTGAGACCCACACTTTGAATCAATGGCAGCTCACAGATTCCCAGAGAAAGGAGAAAGGGATTTCCTTTTTAATTGGAGGTTGCATCTGAAGCAATAGCCAAAGATATTATACAAATGCAGATTAACCTGGTGTCTACACTCTCTACTGGTTCACAGGGGAGAAACACAACTTTCTTCAGGCAAAATAGGGACTATTTTATTTTCAATAATTATTACTTTTTTTTTCAAGATCCTTCCTTTCCTCTAGGGCCTGTCTCCCTGATGTGTGATGCATTATCTTAGGGACCCCATGGCAACAACAAAATGGCAGTGTTGGGAAGGTGGGTAAGCTAAACACCTCTGAGCAATGGGTCCCTTGGATATGTGCTTTGCAGTCATCTCTGGCTTGGTAGTGGGATGATACTTTATTCAGGCCAGAATTACCCAAGAGGCATACTCTCCAATTCTACCTCTATTTCTGGGATGCAGCTCCAACTTGGACCCTGCTGAAGCATTGGTAATCACTTGGAGTTGCAGATCTTGCTCCAGCAAATTTGACTAAGGTTCACCCAAAGAGACTATAGTAACTAGAGGACTTCAAGTCTGTGCCCCAGGAACATAGCATGCTTAGATGGTCTTTAGGAGATATGCCAGTTACATGTATTCCACAGAAGTTTAAGCCTTTGTAAAAGTAGAGGTATACAGACTTCAGCCTAAGATGACCTACCACTCACATGAATCTCCCGCCACTTGTCCTACAGCTTAGATCTGGAGCATCCCTTAGGCGCCCACATATTAAAGTCTTGGTCTCTAGACAGACATCCTCAGAAGACAATGGAAGCCCTTAGAAGCAACGACTGCTCAGTCTGTACAGTGTTACTTGCATGTATGTTTTCACAGCTGACCATTTGGTATTGGTGTGCTCGTTCCTGGCGAAGACTATTTTTTCTGCTCTAGGCATTCCTTAATTGTCTGTATGTGTGTTTATATCCAGTAGCACAGACACTGAGAGAAACAATTAATAAATGGGACCTCCTGAAACTGAGAAGCTTTTGTAAAGCAAAGAACACAATCAATAAGAAAAAAAAAAAACCTACAAAATGGGACAAAGGTCTTCACCAATCCTACATCTGACAGAGAACTAATCTTTAAAATAAATAACTCAAGAAACTAAAGGTCAAAAAACCAAATAATCTAATTAAAAATGGGGTACAGAGCTAAATAGAGAATTCTCAAAAGAAAAAAATCTCAAATGGCTGAAAGACACATAAAGAATTGCTAAACATCCTTAGCCATCAGGGAAATGCAAATCAAAGCAAATCTGAGATACCACCTTACACCTGTCAGAATGGTTATGATAAAAAACACTGATGACAGCCTATGCTGGAGGGGATGTGGAATAAGAGGAACGCTCCTCCATTGCTGGTGGGAGTGTAAACTTGTCCAGTCACTTTGGAAATCAGTATGGTGGTTTCTCAGAAAACTGAGAATCAATCTACCAGTAATACTGCTCTTGAGCATATACCCAAAGGGTGCATATTTTTACCACAAGGACATAGCTCAACTATGTTCATAGCAGCATTATTCCTAAAGTCAGAATCTGGAAACAATCTAGATGTCCCTCAAATGAAGAATGACTTAAAAAATTGTGGTTTATTTGCACAATGGAGTACTACTTAGCAGTAAAAACCCAAAACAAAACAAAAAAACATCCTGAAATTTGCAAGCAAATGGATGGAGCTAGAAAATATCATCCTGTCGCGAGCAGCTCCCGAGTACTCTCCGCTGGTCAGGTGGAGACGAAGGACAACAAGACTCAGACACTAGTGGCGGTTCGATAACCTTTACTTATGCTCATCAAGATCACACAACACAACAATACAATATAACAACACTGTGATCACGTCTAACAGTAAGTTGCTGTACGACCTGTCCGCCGTCTGCGTCTGGATCTCGGTTGTCAGCACTCAGGCAAGGAGAGTAGCCAAGCCTCGATCAATCGCTGGTTCGGGCCAATCGCTCGGGACTCTTTCTTCGGGCCTGTCTGGTCTGGTCAAGCCGCTCTCGTCTCTGGACCGGGAATCGAGGGAGTCGTCTGTCTGGTTAGTCAGCTGTCAGCGTAGCAGCGTGGCAGTCTGTTCTCAGAGCAGGCAAGCTCTCCGACTGAGTTGAGGTCCATGTACTTATACTACTAAGTAAACAACTCGTACTTTCCTGCCTAACATCTGCTTATCACACTCTGCATAAACAACTTTGCATCTGGTTATCACACTTTAAGTAAACATGCTTTTCTCAACTTGTTTTTCTGTACAAACATGTTTTCCTCAATTTGTTTTTCTCACTTTAAACATTAAAATATTTTCCTCACTCTTATCACACTTCACACAAGTTGTATTACATCACCCGATGGCTACTCTGCCTTGCCCAAAAGCTTCCATTTTATGCTCCTTACACATCCTGAGTGAGGAAACCCAGACCCAGAAAGATAAACATGGTATATACTCACTCATGAGTGGATTTTGGACATAAAGCAAAGAATAACCAGACTACAATCTACAACTCCTGAGCAGCTAAGTACCAAGGAGGAACCTAAGAGAGACATACATGGATCCCCTGGGAAGGGGAAATAGATAAAATCTTTTGAGTAAATTGGGAGCATGGGAGGAGTAAGGGGAGGTGGGAAGAAATGAGGAAAGAACAGGAAGGTAGAGCTGGGAGAGGAACAGAGAAGGAGAACAACAAGATAAATATCTTGACAGAGGAAACCATTTTGGGGTTAGGGAGAAACCTGATGCTAGGGAAACTCCCGGGAATCCACAAAGATCATCCCAACTAAGAATCCTAGCAATAGTGGAGAGTGTTCCTAAACTGACCTTTCCTTGTACTCAAATTGATGACCACCCTAGTTGTCATTATAGAACCTTCATCCAGCAACTGTGGAAAGCAGATGCAGAGATCCATAGCTAAGAACTGGGTCAAGCTCCCAGTCCAGTCAAAGTGAAGGCAGAAAGATTATATGAGCAAAAGGGTCAAGATCATGATGAGGAAAAACACAGAGACAGCTAATCTGAGCTATTAGGAGCTCGCTGACTCTGAAATGACAACTACGGAACCTACCTAAGAGTGAACTAGGCCCTCTGTATATGGATGACAGCGCCATGGGCAATTTGTGGGGCCTCTGGCAGTGGAACCAGAATTTATTCCTGGTGCATGAAATGGCTTCTTGTATCCCATTCCCTATAGAGAAACACCTTGTTCAGCCTTGATACTGTGGAGAGGAACCTGGTCCTACCTCAACTTGTATGCCAGATTGCATTGACTCACCCTAGGGGTCCTTACCCTCTCTGAGAAGTCAATGTGGGTATGGGATGGGGGAAAGCTGGGAAGAACTGGGAAGAGAGGAGGGAGGGGGAACAATGGTGGGTATGTTAAGAAATTATATAATAATATATATGTATTTATATAATATTTGTTGGGAGCTGCCGCACCTTAAAGATGGCGCTGGCTCCTGTTCCCCCCCTTCCTGATGGCGAATGCTTCTAGTAATAATTAACTCCATCCATGGGATGTGCTGAATTGACTAGCTTGCTTCCGTGTGCATGGCCCTATGGTGAAGGCCCACTCGGCATTAGCTGAATGAAGGACTTGAGTTTAAAACTGGCTGCACAGGTTGGGAGAAGGAAACTACTACTGCAAGGGGCTACTACTGCAAGAAGTATCTGTAACAATAAAGGACCTGGTCAATTACCACAGAAGAATCCTGGTGCTGTGTCTTTTCCTGCTGGACGGGACGGGGAGAGAGAAAAAACTCTCCCACAAAGGATTCAGAACTGTGGTAAGCAGGGGGGCTAGCCGGATAAGTCTCACTGGGCATAGAGTGAGACCTGCGTGAAGCAGGAACTCTGCCTGTAGATAAAGGCAGAGGATCGGGGAAATCACGGACGCATGATTGAAACCTGATCAGGAATCTTGGGGCTGTCAGAACTAGGATCGGGAAAATAATTAAGGAACACAGGAAACTAAAGGACCCGGAAAATGGGGGTTAATCAATCACATCCGATCATGATAGCCTTAAAGGAATTACTAAAGATTAATGGGGTAAAAATGAAAGCACAGAATTTACAGGCATTCTTAGACACTGGAGATCATTGTGCACCTTGGTTCTTAGTGAGTGGTTCTCTTACAGAAAGCTCCTGGGAGAAACTGACCAGAGACCTTGCTCGTGCCCAGAAAGAGGGCAACCTCCCTCCTGGAATTATGCCAATTTGGTCGATGATTAGGGAGTGCCTGGACAATCATGTAGGAGCAGCCGAATTAGAGCGGGGAGCTGAGGAATTAGCAAAGTTGAAGGAGGAACGGTCAAACAGAGAATCTCAGAGCCAGGAGCAAGGAGCATGCAGAGGAGGCAATCTCTATCCAACATTGCTGTCTCTGGAGGAGCTGTGTCTTACGTCATCTGATGATGAACGACGCAGAAGCAGTTCAGAGTTGGAATCAGAGAGGGAAAAGGAAATGAGGCCTGCTCAGCGCGTTAAGCTGAAAAGGCACAAAGAAAGAGCAAGAGAAACACCTAGTGGAGAAGTAATACCATCAGCACCTTTCGCCCCACCTCCTTATCCCTGTGGAGCATATGTGCCAGATTACAGTGCAGTTTGGTGTGAAGTGCAGAGAGAGCTGCGGCCACGCTTAACGCTGGCTTTCCCAGTGTATGAGGACATTCAACAGAATAGGTATCATCAGATGTTAGACTTTAAAACAGTTAAATCTTTGGCTGAATCAGTGAGAACTTATGGGGTGACTGCATCATTCACGTTAGCACAAGTTGAGGCATTAACAGCATCAGCCATGGCCCCTGGAGACTGGGCCAGCTTAGCTAAAGCATGCCTGAATCCAGGACAGTACCTTGACTGGAAATCATTTATGACAGAATTTGCAGGGCAGGAAGCAGCAGCAAACAGACAGGCTGGTAATGCAGCCTGGGATCAGGACATGCTGCTGGGAACAGGAAGGTTTTCCGATGTTCGCAATCAGACAGGCTACCCACTTCAGGTATATGAGCAGGTTAACAAGATTGCTCTCAGAGCATGGAAATCGCTCCCTAATAGAGGGGAAGTGAATGGAAACCTCACTAAAATTATTCAGGGAGCCACAGAGCCTTTCTCAGACTTTGTAGCCAGGATGATGGAAGCAGCAGGGAGGATGTTTGGAGATGCAGAAACTGCACTGCCCCTAGTTAAACAGCTTATCTATGAACAGTGCACTAAAGAATGTCACGCTGCCATAACTCCTTACAGGCACCGGGACATTGAAGTATGGATGAAATGCTGCCAAGAGCTAGGGGGGCCCTTGTCTAATGCAGGGCTTGCTGCAGCAGTGATGCAGCTCTCTAGAGCTAAGAGAGGAGGAGACAAAGCCTTAGGGGCATGTTTCTCCTGTGGTAAGTTTGGTCACATGAAATGGGACTGCCCCCGGAGAACAGGACAGGGCATCTCTGCTATTAATTCTAACCAAAGACCCATGCCAGGGCTCTGTCCTAGATGCAAGAAAGGGCGCCACTGGGCTAATGAATGCAGGTCAATGAAGGATGCAAGTGGTCAATCATTACCTCAGTCACATCCTAGCCAGCCAAAAAACGGGAGATGGGGCCCCCGTTCCCAGGGCCCTCAAATATATGGGGCAATGGAGCAGAACAGCTGGACACTTGCCAACAAGAGGCCATTGTTCGATCCACCACACGGCCAAAGCGAGCCACTACAGGTGCAGCAGGGCTGGACCTCTGCGCCACCACAAGACTCATATTAACCCCTCAGATGGGAGTGCAGCTTATTAAGTCAGATTTTAAAGGACCCCTACCACCTGATACTGTAGGACTTCTGTTAGGCAGATCTTCCTCTACTTTGAAAGGCTTGAAAGTGCATCCAGGTGTAGTGGACTCAGACTACACAGGAGTTGTTAAAATTATGGTAGAATCCCCAAAAGGAATTTTTCCAATATCACCAGGAGACAGAATAGCACAGCTGTTAGTATTGCCCAGTTTACATGGCAAGTTTCAGGCTAACAATAAAAAGAGAGGAGAGCAAGGGTTTGGCTCTACAGGAATTGATATTGCCTGCCTGAGCCTGGACCTCGATGACAGACCCATAATGACCTTGACAGTGGATGGAAAAAGGATTACTGGGCTGCTAGACACAGGTGCTGACAAAAGTATTATTGCAAAAAAAGATTGGCCATCAGGGTGGCCAGTTCAAATCTCCAGTCAGACTTTGCAAGGGTTAGGGTATGCACAAGCTCCTGCTATAAGTGCTAGAGAGCTACAATGGGTTAGTG